>WSXT02005855.1:0-14893 GCA_011762715.2 Neuroterus valhalla | reverse complement strand
GCATCGTCTGCTCTCTTTGCGCACAACTACATTCTCACTTACCTCACACATGTGAGCTGTCAGTTTGTTTCTCAGGTCTGTGCTTTTCCGCGATGTGAATCGCGAATTTTGTGCTGACCATTATCTTTCGAGGAATCTAGGAAAGGTCTTGGACTACCGGTAACACATCTCAGATGTTGGTATTGTGCGGGACAAATAAAATAGTAATAGGTCTCGCTGTTGTTCGCCGCCATCGTCTGCTACGAGAGGATTGCAATATTCAGTTTTACGATGAGAATATTTATTTCCTCAGTTGAAGAGTAAGTAATTTGAAATTTTTCCGATCTAAGGATCCCAAAAGTCCCCGGGTTTTTGTTACTTTTCCCCTACTGCTTCAAAAATGACCCGAAAGCTAATAACTACCCGAGGTCAGTGCCGTACCAATAAAAAAAAAATTCTAAGTCGAAATTGTCCAACACCCTTAAGACTCTTGGTTTTAGTTTAAAATCATTTTTCTGATTCGAAATTGTTTTCAAAAATGTAACTGCTTCATTTTGGTTGGTAATAATTATGTTTTATGTTTGAAACTCGACTATTTTGTATTAGTTTTAGTGGAACATTAAATTTTCTATTCGAAAATTATCCTTCTTATTTGAATATTCACCTTCCCGGTTGAAAACTGAAGTGCTCCAGTTAAATATTTAATATTGCTGTTAAGGATTCATCTCATGGGTTTGGAATATAAAAGTTGCAGTTAAAAATGCATTACGTTATTTGCAACATATATCTCTTTGGTTGAGAAATAAACTTTCTTGTGGGAAATACTTGTGGTACCATTGACTGGTACAATTTTTGTAAAAAAGAATATTTTTTTTGTGGTGGAAAATTGAAATATTTTTCTCGAAATTGAAAATTTATTAAAAAGTCTGCTTTATATTTTCATAGAGAATTCGTTTCATCATTTTGTTTTCAATTCAACGACTTTTGTTAGAATTGCAAGAATCCTCTCCATAATTCATCGTTTTTGTTTACAATTCGGAACGTTCCGTTGATAATCCAATTTTTTGTTCAAAATTCGAATACAGTTGTGGAAACATCACTGATTGAGTGCAAAATGACTTTGGTTTGTTAAATTTTTTTTTTTTTGTAGAATATCCTTCTTTTTAGCTCAGGAATGAAAACATTTTCCATTGATGTTTTTTCCTCTCTGGTTGAAAAATTTTCTTCTGTTAGGAATTGAACTCCTTTTTTGAAAAATCCAACAGTTTGTATTCTCTGTTTTTTTTTGTAAGAAACGTCTACTTCTTGAGAATTTAAATGTTTTGATAAGAGATTTGGATATTCTTTTAGCAATCCAAACGTTTTGTGTGGAATTCATATTTTTGCGTTGTCAATGCAATTGTTTTGTAACAAATTCGTTCTTTTGGCTCTAATATTCAACGGCTTTGTTGAAATTCTTTCTCTTCTTCCTTGACAAATATTTCTTAGGTAATGGCAATACTGCTCAGTTGAGTCTTTTTGGATTGAAAATTTAACAGTTTAGTTGAATCCTTTTTTCAATCGTCCTTTGGCCCTATTTATTTTTGGAAATTTCACTAGTTTGGTAGCAAATTAAAATATTCGATTAAACATCGATAATTGAGTTGATTTGGTTCATGATTGAGCTGTTAATGTACGAATGTTCCTTCTTATGTTGGATGCATTTGTTTTTGATTTGAAATCGGAATCTTTTCTGATTCAAATACCAACGACACATTTATTTATTTACACTTGTTTGTAAACTATTCGGTACATACAAGGATAGTTTCGAAGGGTGTATGAAGAATGACATAATTCCTGTATAGCCAGACGCACTCATAAAAGCTTGATAAAAAATCTGCCCGCTCGCGCTTCGCTCGCCAGTTTGAGCGCCCCCAGGGCGCGCGAGTTTCGGATCTCGCGCTCCGCGCTCGGCCTTTGTACCTCCCTACAGTTGTATGAAATGCTTGTGAAACTCAAAAACAAAATGTCGACTAGTTTAATTTGATTTGATTAACGGATACATTCTCATCACGTGTCTCGTGCTGCGCACTCGATGAAAGTTTGTCCCAAACCGTGGAGAAGTTTTATTGCCTAATTTTTTTCATATGTTGTGTAGTTTTTCCAGAAATTCGATGAACAACTTTTCTCTATCAATCTTCTATGTTAGCCTTAGTCATTTTTTCAGAAATTTTATTATTTCAGTTTTATAGTTATCTTTCCTAATTGAAATGAAAAATATATATCCTGTTGAAGAATTTGATAACACATTTGAAAATATTTTCCTGGTAAAGAACTTGCGTCTATTTGATTTCCCCTAAGCTTGTGTTAATTGTCAAAAAGTTCATTTTTTTTAGCTGTTTTATAAATGAAGCAAAAACTACTTGTCTAATCAAAAAGTTAATTCTACCAAATTTGTATATATTTTTTTGGTGCGCAATTTTAGTTCATTTACATTTTTCCGTACCTTGAATAGTTTAAACAAAAAATGAATCTTTCTATTTTTCACTATTTCTTGTGTGACCAAAATTTGAATATTCAATTTTTCGAGAAAACTCGAAAAGTTGTAAAGATTATCAAAAGAAACATCCTTTTTCCTCCAATTTTTTTTCATATCTTGCATTGTTTGCGTGAAAGTTTTCATTTTCGTTTATAATTTCGAATTTTGAACATGTGAGAACTCTGAAAATTTTTTTTCAACGAAAGAAATCATGAGGATAATTTGTTTCACTTTTTTATTTGGCTGAAAATTCTCATATTCTTTTATATTTTTGAATTTCGAAAATGCCACAACTCTGACAATTTTATTTTTATCAAAAAAAATCATGATGATGAATTGTTCCACTTTTTACCTACTACAAGGAACCGTACTTATAATTTTTGAGTCTTGGAAAAAAATATCCAAAAACATTTTCAAAATGCTCCCCCTCTCTTATTCATGATCCAAAACAACTGGTTCACAAACTCGACTTGTATTTTCAGTTTCTCAAAATGGGTGCCAAAGAACGATGGAATTTGATCATTCTTTGAAAGTTATCGAGTTCACAGATTATTTTGCATTATTTCTTGTGCGATCAAAAATGGAATTTTCGATTTTCCGAGAAAATTCAAAAATTCACATTGACGATCTTGTAGGGCTCCCAAGAAAAAACATTTTTTCTTTCTGACTTTCTTTTCATTCTTGCGAGATTTGGCTGAAAATTCTCATTCTCTTTTATGTTTTTAAATTTTGAAAATGCTACAACTCTGACAATTTTGATTTTATCACAAAAAATCGTAAGGATAAAATGTTTCACTTGTTACTTATAACAGTAATCCGTACTGGAAATTTATAAGTATTGGAAAAAATAGTCTCAAAAATTTTCAAAATGCTCCCCTTTTCTATTTTTGACCCAAAATAGCTGGCTTAGGAACTTGACTTTCAGTTTCTGACACTGAAAGAGTGTACCAAAGGTTAATCAAATCGATTAGTTTTCTCGAAAGTTATCGTGCTAACAGACAGACATACAGCCTCACACATGCTAATAAGATGGACAATCAGACAGAATGTGGTACAGGTTATCATTGTCGAGGCTGCAAAACTTCCGTCTCTCTTCCATATCAAAAACATACTTTCTGCGGTCGATAAAAATTCTGCATGCATAAAATATTATAATAAACTGACTTTTGCATGAATTTTTTTATGAAATAGAAGCATTGACATGAGGAGATATTGTTGAGTATCGGATTGCAGTAGGAAGTGCGGGAAAATTAGTAAACTTTCAGACTGGACTAAGCGCTCTTTATCAAGGTTTTGAAGATAGGACTCGTAGTTCATGAGAACTGTTTCTCAGGAAGAGTTTATTGTGTGTAGTGATAAACTTCACAATCCATCCACCTGCCACCTGCTTGGAAAAAAATCCGTAGATGGAAAAATCGATTTTATTTGTTCTTGAGTTGCTTTATTGCCTGTGATCTCAGATCTCGAAACATAATCTTGGGTCCCATGAATCATCCATTGCAGGAATTTTATGTAACCGCGCAGTTTGGTGTATTAGCGGGGAAGGATAAGAGTGTCTAAAGAAAAGAGAGCTATACTCTTTCAATGATTTCCAAATGATTTAGGAAATCGCAAGCGTAAGGTTCAAATAAGTTCTCAAGACAGCTTCTTCCCAACCTAGAACCTGACTATGATTCAGGGAATAATTTTAATTCAGTTGCCCAAGAGACCAATCGTAGTTGTTGACCTCTCAGATTCTTTAGTATCTTGTTGAAAATATGCAACATATACAAAGCCTAGTCAGCCCATTTCTGATCAAAATGTTGGTTACCTAGTTCTGTACTGTCATACTTAATTTGTAATTTTGTGCCAAAATTTCTTTTAAGATTAAAATTGCATTCTCATTGCGTATCCATCTAGTTTGTTGTTTTGTTGAGAGATTTTAAAGCTTTCTCAAACTCTGAACTCGGAGAATTCTCCAATGGAAATTTCGAAAAAATCCTCAAAGAAATAGATTGTGAGGAATTTTCAAAGATAGTAGAAAGAGGAAGAAGAAATAAGGAGACGCCTAGCTGTGATCCCTGCATTATGTTCGAAAAATGCAAAGGATTGACGGTGTTGGTGTTTATTATCAGCACGTCCTCGCAGATTATTAAAGGCAGAGAGATGAAATGTCCATGGACCCGTATAGACGTATGTATAGCACACGTGGGTTGGGTCGAGTCAGTTTGCAATGGTATCTTCTCGCTGCTATATCGTGTGTGGGAAATTGAAATTTTACTGCAACACGACCCTACAGCGATTGTGTTTGCTCACCACAGCGTACGGCAAAAAGTTTTCATATGTGAATTACATGTCAGTTCAGTATTGTTTCCGATTCGCAATCTGCACAGGAAAAATACAAATTATTTCCAACACGTTGGAATATAAATATTTATTTTGCGAGGCCTGGAATTAAATTGCTCTTCCAAGAATCGAAACATTTTCGCTTTCTCTTAAAGTGCAAGATTCACATTTGTTCCTGAAAAAAATCTTATTGGAACGAACAAGGGTATAGAATATACTATATTCAATGAATATGTCTGCTTAGAATAGAGAAAACATTTAGATACTGAAAGTAGAAAGTAAAGGTGTCTCATATTTTGGGGTGTCAGCGTGCTGGCAATCTAAAATAAAAATGGAATATTCCTCCTTGTGTCCTTTGAATCAACGTTATAAATATAATCTTTAATTTCAATATGTAAAATTAAAGTCAAGTCTGTTAAATTGCCAAAGCAAGTGTTCGCGTACTGACTCGCGCACAACACGAGTTCTGTCAATCAGAGCCGGAGTCGAAAGTACAAACTCTCCCCGATGTCGATTGCGTGCTCTCGCCACTTTGACAGCCAACAACACGATGCCCTCCACTCCGACTCCTCTGATTGGCGCGCTATTCACAAGCGAAACATGCCACAGATACACATTGTGAACCTGGCCCTCTAACAGATCACCTCGCAACCGCTCGAAATTTTGTACGTGGTCGATGTGGGAAGCAAGACAGATTGCTGAACATCGGAACAAGGTTCCCTGCTCTCGCCTTGCCAGAGCCTCTGGTTGACACTTCTTTGAACCGAAATGTCGTACGCATCTCCTCATATTATCCGATATCATCAAACATGTATCAGAATTTTTAACAGAAGATAATTAAAATTTATTTATAAATTGTTGGATAGGGCGTACAACCTATCACCCTTGTGGCTGATAAAGGTATTATTCCGTCCCCTGTAAGTACATGTGAAGGGGATGTTCACATACTATAATAGTGACACATTCTTTGACCTCCGAGGCATTTTTTGGTCCTCAGTGAGCTCAGGTTGAGTGATATTTGCGAACTTTAATAGTGTTACCTTCTTAGCTCTCTGAGGGATTTTTCAGTCTCTAGTGAGTCAAGGCTTGGTGTTCATTACGGACCATAATAGTGAGACCTGCGTGAACCTAGAGCTCACAAGGATAGTCCGAAGTACATCTGCGCATGCGCCAGTGAGAGCCAGTGAAAAGCAAGCTATTGGTTGAGAATAGAGAACTAAGAGGATACTTATGCATCCTCTGCCCTTCACCAGTGATAAACGGTGTTCGAAGCATACGCAGCACTGCTTTTGAGCCATCGTTGGGAGGACTGCGTGGCCCATTGAGGTATTTTTGCGTCCTCAGTGAGTCACGGTTACAGGTGTCATTTGCGGACTATGATTCTGACGCCTTTGCGGCCGTTGGAGGAACCTTCTTCTCGCATAGGAATTAACATTCCCTATCCGAATCATTTGCCTAGTCTCTCCGGCTTCTTATCCTCGTTCGATTGCAACATAAGCCCCTAAACATCACTACCATGGAATGGTGTCCTGACACGATTCTTGTACCCTTTCCAATAACCCTCCCTCTTCTCCTTGGTGTACTTACATCTGACCTATAGGTTGCGCCTAACCTTCTTGTTTATTTTAATTATAATTATTCGTTAGTAGCTTCAATATGATATCTCCTCGCAAAGAAGATATTCTGAAAAAGTTGCTTAGTTCGAGGAATATATTGATGATTAAAATTTGCACACATTTTGACTGCTAAACCTCTCATGAAGACTGAAATAAAAAAAAAACTTCCACAACTTATTGCACTTTCGCCATTTTATTTTTATGCTTTCATCATGCTCTGATACTGCTCCGATTCCTTCAGACAGATATTTCTAATTTCCTTATCCAGCTTTACTTATATAATCAACCCTTATAATATTTCTCGTGTAGAAAAAATGTCTAAAGATTTTCGCTTTTGCTGTTTCAGGAATTATTCTGAAATCTTTTGCTCGTTTCCAGCTTTACATTGAGCTGTCAAAAGGAATAACTTAGCTGCACAGCTTGACTTCCCTTCCCGTGTAAAGGCGTCATTTTTCCTTCGAAATAGTGATGTTTTATTTTGGTATTGAAAATTATTATTTCCGGGCGATAATGTAGGGAAAAAAGTTTATAAAGCCATCGCGTGACTGAAGAGATTCAAATTAGTAACTCAAACTAAAGACCTGAATTTGTATATCGTGTGTATCGCAATAGGTAGATAAGCCTGGCAGAGCAAGACATAAATTTTTAGCGACTAGACGTGATAACGAAATGAAACAAAAGCTGGGTTCGCGCAATGTGGATTGGATCGTTGAAATTTTAAAGCTCATCGATTTTTCGGGAAAGCGTAGAGTGAATATACGGAGCTTGTGTGTATGTGTTTTGAGAGATCCCTGGAGAAATAAACAGAACTATTCCTGGCACTGATTTCTATCTCGCTTTGCTAGAATTTCAGTTCACCGAGACGTATTCCCCTTATGGCAACACTCCTTATCCGTCACAGTTTGTGTAGCATGCACCATCCATAAGTTGCCATTCCGTCCCTTCTATCTCCAAATTTGCAATTTCAGTCTTCCTCTCAGAATACTTGAATTGTCGAATAGGGTTTGACGAACAGATCTTCTCTGATTTTAAAGACAGGAATTTCAGGAGCGGTTCCTCATTTCTGTTAACGGTAACATCGTTAGTGATAAACGTTATGATGCACAGTGGTTTAAAATCCCAAAAAGCTGGCTGAAAATCAGAATCTCGATATTTCACTCCGTCCGAGTACCCATAGAAGGATTTTGGGGTCGCTGATTTCGAAGACGAAGTCGAAAATCCGAAATCAAAAATGTCGGACCCAAGATGGCGGACATTTTTCTGAAATTTTCCATGCCTCTACTTGGAAATGAGTATTAAGGGGTTTTGGGGTAGCTGATTTTAAAAATGAAGTCATAAATCCAAAATACAAAATGGCGGATATTTTCTGAATTTTGTCATGCATTTACTTGGAAATGAGTATTGAGGGATTTTTGTGGTCGCTGATTTTTAAAATGAAGTCATAAATCAAAAATACGAAACGGCGGATATTTCCTGAAATTTTCCATGCATTTACTTGGAAATGAGTATCAAGGGGTTTTTGGGGTCGCTGATTCCGAAAATGAAGTTAAAAATCCAAAATATGAAATAGCGGATATTTTCTGAAATTCGCCATGCATTAACTTGAAAATGAGTATTAAGGGGTTTTGGGGTCGCGGATTTTTGAAATGGAGTATTAATTCTAAAATACAAAATGGCGAATATTTTCTGAAATTTGCCACGCATTTACTTGGAAATGAGTATTAAGGGGTTTTTGGGGTCGCTGATTTCGAAAATGAAGTCAAAAATCAAAAATCTAAAATGTCGGACCCAAGATGGCGGAAATTTTTCTGAAATTTTCCATGCATATACTTGAAATCGGGTATTAAGGGGTTTTGGGGTAGCTGATTTTAAAAATGGAGTCATAAATCCAAAATACAAGATGGCGGATATTTTCTGAAATTTGCCATGCATTTACTTGGAAATGAGTACTAGAGGGTTTCGGGGTTGCTGATTCCGAAAATGAAGTCGAAAATCCAAAATCAGAAATGTCGGACCCAAGATGGCGGACATTTTCTCGAAATTTTCCATGCATTCACTTGGAAATGAGTATAAAAGGGTTTTTGGGTTCGAAAAGAAGACACTTTTCCATGATAGAAACAAAAAATCTCGACATTAGAAATTGCAGGAGAAAAAAGAGAATCCTCTACGTTAACTTGTGATTCGGGTAGAAAAGGAGATAAATTTTTCCCCTGAAATACATCGCACAAATCGTAAAGATGCTTGCGAATTATACATATTTCATTATTTAATCTTAATGTACGTACCTTCACGAGCACTTTCCATGTCGCACAAAATTTTGCCACCAAAAACCCAATGAATGTGGCAAATTTTAGAAAAATGTCGGCCATTTCGGGTCCGCGATTTTGAATTTTGGACTTTTAACGATTCCGCGGATTCAATTTTTTATCTTATCTTTGAAGAATGTTTATTTGATTGTAAAGGCGTGATATTTTCGGGACATGATTCTATTGTACTTCGCAGCTGCTCCAAATCTGGGTTGACATGCGGGAAGTGACAAATAGAGCTTTTTCTTTGCGCGACATATTTCTGGCACACATGCAAGTTAGTACAAATGAGATCTGCAAAATTCTTTTTGTTATTTTTATATCAAAGAAATCCATGTGAGAATTTCGTTTGAGTCCCTTGAAAATGTTATATAACTTTTTCCGTCTTATTCGATTCTTATGCTACTGACACGTTTCATCTCTTACCCGATTTCATCGTAGGTCATTGGTGTAAATGAAAGCAGTAAAATTATGTAGTACAAAATTGTGAGTCATTGTCTTGAGAAGAGAGTGTTTGGAACTTTTATGAGAGTTGTTGATGTTCAAGCCGGAAACCAAGAATCGTTGCGATATCTGTACGATTTTCAACAGAAGAATCGATTTTCATCCAAAAATAGATGAATCTCCAACAAAAGAGTTCAATCCCCGGATAAGCAGTTTATATAATTCGTTCATGAGATTCACGAACGTTGGGTTGAGTGTTCCCCATTTCTTTTTATTTGTGCATCACGTATGGTGGTATACGGAGTAGCTTAAAAAAAAGGGGAAAAAATGATTTTTGATCAATAAGAACCAGTTACTCCGAACTTTGAACTTGTCTAGGTGTGAAAATGAAGAATAAAGTTGGGAAAAACTATTATTTTCTGTCTCCATTCGTTGACAAGAACTGCTGTGAATGAATTCTGGAAATCCCATAATTTCTGTTTCAATTTTCTTAGAATGAACAATACATTTTGAGTTTTTGGGAAAGGCCATTTGGCCAAAGCAGGACACTCCTCTGTTGTCAAGAACCTCCGTGCTTTTGTACCGGCCGAACGTGCTGCTACGCTTGCCCACTGTGTATTTTGTGTGATACGAGTGTGTCAAGTGTCATTACAATTCAGCGTCACCGTTTCACTTCTGAGCGTTACCGTGTTGCTAGTTTACGACGCGGCCACAGAAGTTTCATTTCATGAAAAAAGTTCGTAAAGTCAAGTGGTGTGAAAACCATGAGATTTGCAAACGCTACACTTGCGTTTGCCGCTCAAAGCTCTACTCCATAAAAAAAAATCGTAAAACAGGTTTCCAACTGCATATACTCTACTTTTGCGACACGCAACTGCAAGGTGCATTGACATCGTATGGCTCACAAAAGAGAAATTCAAATGAGAAATGTGGCAATAGAGCTACATATGATACTCGTCAAGGTGGTGCGGTAATTGATAAGTGCTCCAATATCATACGGTTGAACATGTATCTTGAATTAAGTGTAGCCGGAACACATGTGGAAAGCGCAGAGTATTCCCTCAGGAAGAATAATCCTTCGCCCTGGAGCATAACCCGTGAGTATGTTCTGATAAAGTATTATCTAGTCGTAAATTCCACGCAAGTTCCGCAATTGAATATTCAAGTCTTCATAATCCTTCTTCGGCTCCTTACTCGAATATTCTACCGAGCTTCGCTATTATGCGCTGGGTATCCTTTTCAACCGAGTATTTATACACGTCTTTGTTGGATTTCCAACACTAGGGGACTAAGCCTTGCATTTAAAATATGTATATTTGCAAAAAGAGAAGAATTATACCGTAGGAAGAAAATCGTAAAAGCAGTTCTTGTGTAATCTACATAAGGTGGCGTTGAAAACTACGTCACGCTATTTGAAACCTCTTTTCTTCTCCTCCTCTTTCTCGATTTATCTTGAACGATAACTTAGATGAAAGACAAAACCGCTCCCGATTTCAACCCTAACTTACCTTACGGGAGTCGAAAGATTCAGAGGATTCTAGAAAACGATCCTATTTCTGTATCTGCTTGAGGGTAGGACCAGTTTCTAGCCCGTAGTGCATGCTGAAGCATCCACAGGAACCATAGGATCATAGACAAAATGCGGAACAAACTGCAGGAGAGTGGTGCATTCCTCAGTTTTCAATCTGATCAAGAATATCTTGCATAGAACAGTTGAATTTTCGAAAGAATGTACCAAAAGTGACAGAGGTTTATCAAGAAGAAATTAATTTGTATAAAACTATCAAGCAAGCTGTTACACTTCAATGGGAAATACGACTTTTCTAGGAAGCAGTTCAATTTTTAAGCCGAAAATATGAATTTTGGAAGAGAAAATTCAAACTTTCATTGAATAGTAAGATTGAAAACTAAAAACAATATATTTTTCACGAGAAATGGAATAGTTGAATTTGTGGTTGGAAAATATATTCTAAATTGGATAAATTCAATCAAAAAATTCATTTTCTAGAGAAAACGGGAGATTTTCGACTAGTAAAAAAAATTGTTGAGAAAGTTCTCCAACTTCGAACCAAGCAGTTGAATTTGCCATCAAAAACATGAACTTGATACCAAAAAATATGATTCTCTAAGTAAGAGAAGAATAAATTTGAAGAAATGATTCTAATATTTGGTTGCAAATGCTTTCTCATGTTGATGTTCATATTTTCCTGTAGAAAACTCAACTTTGCTGTAGATAATTCATGTCCTCGGATTCAAAATTCAAGAATCGGGTCAAAATTTGCTTTCTTCATAACTTTCTTCTTCGAAATATTTCTTCCTGTACGAAATATTAAATTTTTGGTATAACATTCATCTTGTTTAGTTGAGAACGCAGCTATACGGTTGGACGTTAAACTTCTTTGTTGAAAAACAATTTGCTCAAAGGTTGATTTATGTTTATTGAACTGAATATGTTTCAAATATAAAGTTATCAAATGAGGTAGCTATCATAAACACTCCAATGGTAAATATGAAAAAAATACTCGGAGCACGTCAAATTTTCGAGCCTGCATTGATCATTTCTCACAAGTGGTAAGAAGTAGCCGTCAAGTAGAAAGTAAGTATAGTAAAAGACTGCAAATCTGATGCCTGCTCCGCAGTACAACTCTTTTAATTTGCTTCAGAACATTTTTTTGTCCAACGAGACAAAGTAGGGGAGAAAGGAAAAAAAAATCAGAAAAATCCTTCTTTTAAATCTAAAATCTGGAAAAATAGACTAAAGAGCCACTTGGAAGGACTTAAAGAAAGCCCAAATTTTATAGAAACTATTCCCTCTGCAGATCCTTCTAACCCTGTCCTACATTCACAGGTCTCAAATAGGAATAAAATTTTGACCCAGGAAGAATTCGAATAACACAAATCAGATCGCGGTGGCTTATTTTGACATACGTGATCTTGCAATTACGCATGTGGTGTTCGGAAAATGGCATATTGGAAGCGTAAAGCGTATTCAAGAACTTAGATTGCTTCTGCTTTAGCACCAGGAAGCATACGTCGTATTTCGGAACAACTTTGTCCGACGGATACAGTTGTGCACAGCCGTGAACGTGGTAACCGATAAATCATGACGTCGTGAAACGTGCTTGCCTAAAACCCGGAAGCGTGCTGAGCAACCGACAGTAAAGTTATGGGACAATATGGAAGAACTGGTCACTCACAAGAAAAAAAAGTTCACTGAAAGTTATTACAAAGGCAGAAGGTAATCTTCCAAGACAGACCCTTGGCAAAGGACTTCTTTGGCCTTTCGCCTTCGCCTTTTCTCCTTTAGCTCTTTTTGCCTGATAAGGTACAAGAAGCCCTCGAGCAACGCTTTGATCATTATTTCGTCTTTGACCTTCGCTAGTTCGTCTAACCTTACTGGGTACTAAAGTCACGTAGTAGACACCCTTGTATAAAAACGATCTTAAAAATTAATTGTGTCTGAGTCTTTTAGAATTTAGACTTATTCAGAATCAATATATCATAGTATTATCTGCAAATGGAGGCAACGAGACAGTTTTCATGAATGAAGAAGATTACGAGAACAAAATCGAGGAAATTTTAACTGACGATATATGCAAAAAAGTGAAAAAAGATTTCACTAAAACAATAGTTAACACGCCAACAACTGCATACTGATGTAATAGCGCTACAGACTTATTGTATTTGCAAAATGATGTGTGAGGTATATGTGTCACTATTACAACGATATCAGGAAGCTAGTACAGCGAAACTCTCAAAAAAGCCCTCTTAGTGATTAAGTACTGCTCTAGTAGCAGTATACGCATCTCTGCGGAAGCCACAAAAAGTGTATCGCTCTGACAGCCATACGGTAGAGCTGCGGTAGCGCCACGGTGCCGTTGCAGCGTCTATACGTGAGGTTGCGCTGGCTATCCACGCCGGCAAGTTTTCAAATAACCTTAAATTTGACCGGGAACTTTATTGGCCAGGCAATGACCAGGAGTTTGATTAAAACCGGGAATGTACTTGACTCAATCTAGACTATTAAAAATTCTACCAAAGAAATACGAAAAATGACCCCCTATTCTGATTCTTAAAATATTCAAATATATCTATACGTCATGAGTGGAAGAATTTTTTTCCATTATAAGAAAAATTTTTTGCAAATGTGTTGCTCTGTGAAATTTTTTCAGCTGACTCAAATTCGATAATCGAATTGATGATAGGGAATTTCAGAAAATAATTATAATTTTTATTTTAGAACAGGGAGATTCAGTGAAGAGGTGAAATTCCACTTGGAACAGGGAATTTTTTACATAATAATAATAATGATAATATTAATAAATCTTCAATAAGTTGCGAGCCAAGAAACAAAATGGAATGGGAACTTCTTAAACTAATTAAAATTCGCATTCAGAAGAGAGGAATTTTTGATAACTTTGCATCAATTCAAAATTTGTCACAATTTTAAAGTCCCCTATTCTTAATTTCAAATGAAGAAATTACTTCAAGCAGTCTTTAGAATTGGAGTAGTATTCTGAAGAAGAAATATTTCTGAAATATGATAGAAAACTTTTTTAGATTGTCCATTGCGAATTCATCCTTCTTTAGTTAAAAACAATCAGCCATTTTTTTGAACTTCAAACTTGTTTGTCAAAAATCAGATTCTCTTGTTGAAGTTGCATTATTGCGATTCAAAATCCACCTCTGGTTGAAATTGCAACTATTTTGTCGAAAATATTTTTTTGGTGGAAATTCAAGTATTCAATTAAACATTGATTTTTGCTTTTGAAAATGGAACTATTTCTTTGAGAATTCATGTTCTTCATAAAAAGTTTGCCTTTTTTGCAGAAAATGAATCTTTATGGTTAAAAATTCATCATTTTGAATAAAAATCATCTATTCATTTGAATATTTTTTATTATATCTGGAAAATCATCAGTTTTGGGTAAATTCAAGTACTGCAACTGAAAATTCAACTGTTCCATTTTTAGTGGAAAATTGGTCTTTTTTGTTCAAAATATTCGAAATTTAGATGAAATATTGTCTTTTTGAATGAAAAATTCAATTTTTTTGTTGAAACTCCACTTAGAAAATTCTTCATCACGGGTAACAATTAAAGTTATGCAGTCCAACATTTTTCATTTTAGTCGAACATTCATGTAGTTAAAAACTGTTATGTTTGGTTTGAAATTGATTTCGCAAGCAAAAAATGTCACGATTCCATTTTTGTTTGATAATTTCTTCTCATATGGTTCAAATTTCAACCATTCTATTGAAAAATTGTATTTTTTGGTTAAGAAATAATTTTTTTACAAACATTGAATTAGTCTACTTAAATGTTCCTCATTTCAGTTAAAAATTCATCCTTCTGTTTCTGGTTAACAATTCAACTACTCCAGTTAAACATTTAAAATTTAATTTGATTCTTCATCAATTTTTGCGAAAATGTAATAATTTGTTTGAAAAGTTAGTTTTATTTTGTTTAAGGTCAGTTTTTTGTGTTATGAGTAATTTTTTTCAAATGAAAATTCAACTTATTCCCATTGAAAGTTTCGTAGTTTCAGTTGAAAATCTATTTTTTTAGTCACACATCCATTATTGTAAATTTAAAATTCGAGTAATACAATTCTCGTTGACGATTTATCTTTTCAGTAAAAGTTACTTTATCTGTTTGAAAACTCAACTCCTTCAGTTAAAGATTCTTTTTTTGAGTATAAAGCACT
>WSXT02005844.1:0-14893 GCA_011762715.2 Neuroterus valhalla | reverse complement strand
TGAAGAGGCCGAGGGGCGAGGACAGGCGGCCGATGAGTGGCGACTGGCGGGGATACACACCGACGAGCGGTGAGTCACTGTGAAATGTATACTTTTTTCCATAATGTGAACACTGGGTCACAGTATAGGAACAAAATACAATTTAGATTCAAGGTACTTAAGCGACAACTTACGATTCCGGTTGTATAAATGACAATCCGGCAAAGCAACTAGTCCGCTACATTTCACTATGAATAAACGAAATAAAGAATTGAAATTAATACAAGATCAAGTTGAAGGATTAATTCACTTATGAATTAAAAAAATCTGCCCGCTGCGCGGGCGCATTCTCGTCGCGCGCTTCTTTCGGAAGTTTGAGCGCACCTAGGGCGCGCGTCTTTCAGGTCTCGCGTTCCGCGCTCGGCCTTTTTACCTCCCTTCAGTTGTACAAAAAATTTGTGAAATTCAAAAGCGAAATATCGACTACTTTAATTTGATGAATGTAAATTCTCTTTTGTTCAAGCTTCTCCGGCTTTAACAAATACATTCTCATCGCGTGTCTCGTGTTGCGCACTCGATCAAAGTTTGTCCAAAACAGTGAATAAGTTTCTTTCCCTAATCTTTTTTACATTTTGTGTTATTTTTATTCCAAAATAGCTGTTTAACGAACTCAACTTGTCTTTTTGGTCCCTCAAAATGGTTGCCGAAGCACGATCGGATATGATCATTCGTTCGGAAGTTATCGAGTTCACAGATTATTTTTTATTATTTTTTGTGCCATCAAAATTGGAATTTTAGATTTTTTTAGAAAATTTGAAAAGTTGTATGCACGATCTTGTAGGGCTCCCAAGAAGAAACATTTTTTTACTCTGACTTTTTTTCAATCTTGCGTTATTTGGCGACGACGACGACAACGAAAACGACGATAATGACGACAACAGACACGGACGTAAAAACTACTGTTTCGGAATCAGGAGGTCTCAAAACATAAAGATTTCATAAATTCCGCGAAAGTCAATTTTCACATAAAACCAATACCTTCTCGTTATGATGAAAGTGTAATAAGTTCATGGATCATAAGAGAATGAAAAGAAGTCCTCAAGGGGAAAGCTGGACCATTATACAGGGCTACAGTGGGGCGCAAATTTCGAATCAGGTCGATACCTGAACATTCTTATAAATTTTAATGGAACTTTTTGATGACAATATTGAGACGAGTGAAAAATAAATATTATTTATCATGACTCACTTATTAGATGTATCTGCAGTCGTCAGAATGAACTTCCGAGTGATTTCCGTATGCTCAATATGCTGACACGGTGGCTACAGCTTTGGATCGTACGACTTGGCAATACATATGTGTTTTTTTATCTAATGTTGGAAAGGAATGACTTGTTGACACGATATCTCGAAGGTAGAGAAGAAGGGAAAAATTGGAACAACTGTTTTTTCTCGCATACGTCTTTTGAATCATAAAATGAACAGGGAGAACACCAAGAGCTCCTTTATTTATTCTACTGATAAGATAATATTGTACACAAAACTCGTACGCAGCAACTAACGACCACGACTCCAGCAGTCTCAGTAAAAAATAACATCCAATAATTTCTTGTAACAAAAAACAACTCATGTATGGCTACACATATTCATCAAGAGACGAAACGTTTTAGAAAGAACGTAATTGTCTACAATTTCTGAACTTTCGAACTGAGAACTGGAAGGAAATACAAAAGTGGGACGCAATAATGATGAGTGAACCTTCGGCGGAGAAGACAGACTGGTAGAGCATAAAAAAGAGGTTGCCAAAAGAATATACTACTCAATATTTTTGAAATTTGTATCCAGAATAGCTGGATAACGATCTTGACCTTCAGTTTCTCACATTAAAAAAGTGTACCAAAGGTCAATCAAGTAAATTAGTTTTTTCAAAAGTTATCGTGCTAACAGAAAAACATTCATACATGCAGAGGCATACATACACACAAAAATACATAAACACATACAGACACACATATTCGTGAAAATCTGTTCTTCGGTTTTAGAGGGTCTCAAAAACTGGACACATGTGACGTGCGCCAAAGAAAGGGGGCTTACCCGAGAAAAATCGAAATCGAGGTTTCTACACCTTCCGATCCTTTATGTGTTGCTCCTTTTATTGAAAAAATCGAAAATAAATTTCGAGCGTTATTATTGCTGATAATTTAGTTTCTAGTTTCCCTCTCTCACATAAGTTGCGTGTATCGGAACGACTTTGATCGCTCGCCCTGAACAATTGCACTTTTCAGAGTAAGCCCCCTTTCTTCGGCGCACGTCACATAGGTCAAAAACCGCCGGAGGAGGGGGGGGGGGTCAAGTTTTACTTAAATCTAATACCTCCGATGATGAGAATGTAAAAATGCATAACAGACGTCATATATTCAGATCCCCTAAAAGAACTTTCCAATAGGAAATTCGGGAAGGTGAGAGGAATTTCGTAATAACGTATTCCAAAAAGAAAACAGATCCGTCGCGTACGCTCAGTTGAGAATTGTCTTCAAAGGTATGTCGGAAGATATTGAAATTTTCATAAAGGATAAAAAGGTAAGCGACATGAAATAAATAACATTTGAACTATTTTCCTTCATGAACTGGATTAAATTTAATGCCGTTATTCTTTGATGCTGCAAATTATACGCATACTTTGTTAGAATGGATACAACTTTTATCTTTCTTCTGTAGTTACAATTGACACAGGCATATCAAGTCTCTCAGCTGCCCGGTTATTATATCTTTAAAATATTTTATTTTTATGAATGATTTATCGTTAAATTTGGAACTTTTATGAAAACTGGGCAGATGAGAGACTTTATATGCCTGTGTCAATTGTAACTACAGAAGAAAGATAAAAGTTGTATTCTTTCTAACAAAGTATGCGAATAATTTGCAGCGTCAAAGATTAACGGCATTAAATTGAATCCAGTTCATGAAGAAAAATAGTTCAAATGTTATTTATTTAATGTCGTCTACCTTTTTATGCTTTATGAAAATATCAATATCTTCCGACATACCTTTGAAGACAATTCTCAACTGAGCGTACGCGACGGATCTATTTTCTTTTTGAAATACGTTATTACGAAATTTTTCTCACCTTCTCAAATTTCCTTTTGGAAATTAAATACTACAGAATACTCTAGCACTTCCAAACAAAGACCATTCATAATGTAGACAGCCACACCACCACCTCTCCTGCTATTCCTATCATTCATTATCAGCTTATAGTCATTAGGGGCAACAATATTGTCATTAATTTTGGCAGTGAGCCATGTTTCACTAATCGCAATTATGTGATGAATATTTATATTTAAATTAGTACGAAGTAAGTCTATATGCGATTTTAATGAGTTTATATTAACATGACAGATCTTCAACTCAGAATATTGATGACAAGAACGCTCCCCAGTAACGCATTTCCCTATCAATGATGTCTTGGAAGATTGTTGACATACCTATAAGAAAGTATCTTAGCTTTGTTCCTAGCTAAACGAAGTAAATTGTATACTGCATTCGGAAGGTATTCATTGATATACACCTGATTTTTTCCAAAGTCTGACCGGACCTCACTTGCCACCAGAGACTTCTTATTTTTCTTCAAGCAAGCTATCATTTTCGTTCTTGGTCTAAATGTTGAAAATCTTACTAGAATTGTCTCCCTTCTGTATGAAGGGACAGGAAGAGGGCCAAGGCAAGGTTGTCCGTTGAGTCCTCTATTGTTTAGTAGCCCTTGAAATTGTTATCTCGCATAACTTGTCTGGCAAATGGAATTTCTCACTATTTGAGAATCATAATCACGATCAAAACGAAAAATAACGTCATTATTTCATTATTATTCCATTTAATTTCATTAAATCCTTGAAAGTAGATTTTCACATAAAACCAATAACTTCTCATTAATGTGAATTTAAAAATAATAAAAAGGTTACTTATACTTTTCAATGTTAGCAAAAGAGGTAATGGGAAGTGGGTAGAGGTTCGTTCCAACCTTCGGCTACCCGCTTCGAGAATATAATCATTCAAATTCTAATCACGAATATGTACATTCCCGTAGCGAAATTCACCGACAGAGAAATGTCACAGATCTGGTTGTTGTCAAACCATATTCATTTTGAGAAGTTTAGATTCACTTCATTCTATTTGATTCTCTCACGGTTTTTTTTTTAAATCCTAATAATCTGCTGAAACTGTAGTGAAAAGCTCAAAAATGTTGTTGAAACCGCTGATGCTTGCCCGCGCTCGTGCCACAAATCGACTCTTCCTGTAATTTTTAATTTAAAGATTCGAAACGTTTCGTACAATACAACTTTTCTGACACACAATTGATTGTAGTTTCTATAGAACGATTCCAAATTTTGTAAATGCAAAGATTTATGATTGAATAAATCAGTTTTTATTATCTATACTCATTTTGCAAACACAGTAATTCGTAGTACATCCCTTTTCTTTCAATAAGTTCTTTGTGAGTGCCACTTTCGACCATTTTGCCCGAATTGAGAACACATATTTTGTCAGCATTTTCCACAGTTGAAAGCCTATGTGCTATTAGGATACAAGTCCTACCTTCTCTTGTTCTATCTAGTGCTGCTTGGACAATCTGAAAACATAAGTTTCTTATCAATTTTGTAATAAAAAAATAATGTGGATTCGTTCGAATAATTGGAACATGTAATAACTTTATAAAAATAACATAAATGATGGATCTAATAACCTTTTCGCTTCCCGAATCTAAAGCAGAAGTTGCTTCATCCAGTAATAAAATTCTCGGATTTCTAATAAGAGCTCTAGCAATCGCAATTCTTTGTTTCTGGCCTCCAGAAAGTTGAGTACCTCTATTCCCCAGTTTAGTCTCATAACCATGTGGTAGAGTAGAAATGAAGTCGTGCGCATTGGCTTTTTTTGCTGCTGCGATAATCTCCAATATAGTGACTTGCCGGGTATTATCTCCATAAGCAATATTTTTTGCAATGCTACGAGCAAATAATTTTGGTTCTTGTGAGACTAATCCCAACTGCATTCTTAAATACGATTGTGGTACTGTCTCTATATCTTCGTTGTCCAGTTCCTACAAGAGGAAACTCAATTTCCATTTCAGAAATCACACCCAAAAACAAACATCAACAGTCCAATAAGAGCTTGAAAAGTGTAATGAAGGGAAAGAGAGGGCCGTGGCGGGGAGGGGGGTCAACAGTATGAAATGGAAGGTGAAATCTTATGGGTCGAAGGTAAAGGGCTTCTTTGTCTTTATCAAAGGGGTCAAAGGTCAAAAATGGAAGGTGAGACGTCACATGCTAAGGTAAAAATCCAAGGGTGACCTGCCGGGAGTAAAACTTCAAGGGTCAACTGTGCAGTATGAGATGTAAAGAGTCACATGCCAAGGGTAAAAAGAAGAGTTCATTGGTTAAGCGTCAAAAGTTAGGGGCAACGGTACAGGGTGAGATGTTAAAGTACAAGGACGGAGGATGAAGTATCAGGGATCAGAGATAAATGGTAGAAATTTAGAAGAAATGTCAACTGTTGAAGTTTATGCATATCAGGCTCCAAATTGAAACCATTTTTCAATCGATCAACAAATTTTAATATTTACCACAGTTCCTGAAATAGGATTGTAATATTTCTCCAGTAATTGTACAATTGTGCTTTTTCCGCAACCACTGGCACCGATTAATGCAACGGTTTTCCCGGATGGCACATCGAGGTTTAGATCGTCGAGAACACGATTGCCTGGTCTAGTAGGATATTCAAAAACTACGCTTTTATATTTTGCACAGTCACTAGTAGTCTGAAAAAATTCTTCATTCTTTTTATATGTACAAAAAGTTCTGATGATATTTTTGCAAATTATGATGCGTACGATTGTACATTAGGGTGATCCCAAAATGCATTAAAATTTTTTTTCTTCGAATTTTTATGCAAAACGCTCGGAAATTTATTGGAATCCACACAAAAAAGGCATTGAAAAACAATAATATTTAGAGGTGGCACGAAACCCATGTAAACTTCATCAGAAAAAAAACGTTCTTGTAAATTTTATTCAGGATTCTCAATATAATTAGTCACAGAATGCGAATAAAATACTACTTTTCAAATATCACCCCTCTAAGTCTGTTTTATAGGGCCCAAGAAAACCCCCATAAGTGAAAAACTGGGGTTTTCAAGTTTTTGGCGCTAATTATGATCTTTTTGCGCTTTCTTTAACGCAGGCTGTTTTAAATACATGAAATACTACTCCATATAATAATTGGATGTATATTTACATTGTTTTAAAAATTTATTATTTTTTTCAGCAACTTTCTATTAGAAAGGGGCCAGAACGTCGAGGTTTTTTCTGAATTTTTCAACTTATTTTTAACGTTTCATCTTAAGAAAGGTAGCAATCAATATAAATTAACAAAAATAATTGTTTAAACAATTTGTTACCAATTAAAACATTATTCTTTTTAAATAATGTTACAAAGTTGCGTTTTTTTCTGATATTTTCATTTTTTTGCCCACTTTTCACTTAACGTAACTAATTATTCAATTGGATTTAGCAAAAACGAATTTTCACACAAATTTTGAATGTTTATAGCTATCTTCTTCTAGACTTATACTACGTAGTTGCGGTTTTTTCCCGAATTTTTTGAACTTTTTATCACTTTTCAATTAGATTAAAGTAAAAAACAATTCATGTTGAAAAAATAATAGAAGCTTGCTGTTTTTTATGAAATTTTTGCCTACTTTTTACTTGAAGTCAATTATTATTGAATTTAATTTATTAAAACTAATTTATTAAACAAAATATTATTGTTCATGGCTATCTTCCCTTAGATTAGTGCTAAAAAGTTGCGGTTTCCTCTGAAATTTTTAACTTTGCTTTACCTTTCTAGTTGTAAATAAATAATAAATAAACATTAGAGAGAATCATATTTTCAAAAATATTGTATTGTTTTAGGTAAAATATTTTTGTAGTTCAACTTTCAACAAAAGAGCTGAATTTTTGACCTAAAAATATAAATTTTTATTCAAAACTATAATGGTTCATATTTCAGAAAAATAAATTTTACCTTAAAAGAAATCTTATTTAACCAACAATCAAATCAATTCAATATGATTCAATCTAATCAAATTTCATTAAAATGCCATTCAGTGCAAAGTTAAACATTTCAGAAAAAACCACAACTTTCTACCACTTATATAAGAGAAAATGGTTACATATAATAATAAATTGGTTGAATAAGAAAAAACTTCAACTTTTTAGCATTAGTCTAAGAGGAGAAAGCCATTTACAATAATAATTTGTTTGAACAATCATTTTCGTTAAATTAAATAAAATAATTACTCACTACAAGTGAAAAGTGGACAAAAAGTTAAAAATTTCAGAAAAAACCGCAAGTAACTATCATTAAGCAAAGGAAATATTATAAGCAATGATGAAAAATTGTTTAAACAATTATATTTCATTATGAGTTAATTATCACTTATCACAACTTTGTAGCAATATCCTAAGAAAATATTGTTAAAATTGATACCGAGTTGTTTAAACAATTATTTTTGTTAATTTCAATTGATTATTACCTCGCTTCAGCTAAAATGTTAAAAATGAGTTGAAACACCAAGGAATTGTTTAAACAATGTAAATAAACATCTGATTATCAGGACAAAGTAGTATTTCATGTATTTGGAACAATCTGCTCTAAAAAAACAGCAAAAAAATCATAATTAGCGCCAAAAACTCGAAAACCCCAGTTTTTCGTTCATGGGAGTTTTTTGGGACCCTATAAAACAGACTTATGGGGGTGATATTTGAGAAATAATATTTTGTTCTCATTCTTCGACTAACTGGGAAGAGAAATGGTGAATTTTGAAATCGATTTACTGCTATTCATATTCACAAAAAATGAATAAAAAAATTATCTCCAAATCAAAGAACAATCAAATAAAATTTCCGGAAATTCATCTCAAATATAATAAATTACTTCACCTCTTCATTTTTAGCAAAGTACATTGGATCTTGGATTTTCGGTGGACGTTCTAGAAGAGCAATTATATCTCCCGCAGCTTGCAGCCCTTTTTGAAAATTAGGCGCAAATGCAGAGGCATTAGCTACCATAACAGTTCCAATTATAAGTGCCTGCGAGACTCTGCAATGATAGTACGATATATTGATCTATACATTGTCTTATACAGGGCGTCCAAAAAGTCCCAGGACGGTTGGATATCTCCTCAGGTAAAATATTTTTCAAAAAAGTCAAGGTCACTCCTGAAGTAAATTTCAACGAGGAATTCAATGGTAACCTTATTTCGACCTTCAAGTTGACCTTCATGGCTTTTTGGAGGTCAACTTTGTTCTTTCAAATGGAAACCCCCTTTTTTACACCTGCAATTGATAGAGCGGAAAATTCTACGTTCATATACGTGCCCAAGTCATAGGTCAATTGTAACATTCAAGGTTAGTTAGAGCACCCCGAAACGTGAGAGGCAAGGGAACTCACGCTAATCAAGCACCCCAAAGGAAACCTTGAAAACCTTGAAAAACCCTTTAAGATCATTACCAAGATGAATACAGCGCTCAACAATGAGTTTCTCCTTGAAATTTACTGCAGGAATTGCACTGACCTCTTGGAAAACTTTGTTGATTTTAAATAACCAATAACTGACCTTGAATGTTACAATTGACCCATGACTGAGGTACGGACCTGAGCGTAGAATTTTCCGCTCTATCGATTGCAGATGTAAAAAAGGGGGTTTCCATTTGAAAAAACAAAGTTGGCCTTCAAACGCCGTGAAGGTCAACTTCAAGGTCAAAATGAAGGTCACCATTGCATTCGTCGTTGGAATTTACTTCAGAAAACACCTTCACTTTTTTGAAAAGTATTTTACCTGAGGAAATATCCAACCATCCCGGGACTTTTTGGACAACCGTTATAATGAAAAATGTTCTATTTTACTCACTTAAATACACTAGAATAGTGCAACTCTTCCGTCTTGACCAGATTTCCTCCATAATACATGCAGGCTGCGTAAGCAAAATACACAAGTGACCTTGCCAGAGCAAAAATAAGACCTCTAATATGATTGTTCCTTTTGGCAAGTTTGAAAGAAGGTCTCAATGTTTTTACGTATAAATTGTAACAAGTTTCTTCAACTCCAAGACAAACAATTGTCCGAATATTACTCACTGCTTCAACTGCAATCTGAAAAATATAACAGAATAAATTTGGAAATATTCTTGACTACAAAACTTGTGAAATAGGTATTGTTTCAATGTGTCATTCATATTAATCCAAATATCGAGAATTATGTCTATCACTCAAATCATCCAATCTTCTCTATGTGCCGAACCAAATTTACTAATTCAAAAAAATTGTATGGATTACCTTTGTCGAAGTCTCTGAATCATTTTGATAATTGAAGGTTTCCTTTTTGAACATCAAGCTCTGCAGGTACGTCGTGACAAGGATTAAGGGAATGAAAGCTGTACCCACAAGACCCAATCTCCATTCATAAAAAATAGAGAGACCAACGGATAACGCTATGGTACTGCAGGATTGAATCATTGTTCCAATTCTCTGTCCTGTTGCTCCCTGAACAGCTGCCGCATCTGTTGATAATTTTGAGCACAGAGCTCCTATGCTGTTTGAGGGATAATCGAACCACCCGATCTCTTGTCGCAGCATAGTTTCAAATATCAAAGCTCGTAATCTCATGGTTAAACGTTCACTCGCAACACCAAAAAAAAAAATCTAGAATAAAAAGTCTGGCTTTCTAGAGAATCGTAAAAACATTGAGAAGAAGAATAGCACAGGGCCACAAAAGAAAAACAAGGTGAACCTTTTCTGAGATTGCTTATTCTAAATGTTTTTTGGATCGCTGATCACGATCCTGGTGTCCATGTGACCCCTTAACGCCTGGATCAAGGTCAAATAAAGGTCAAACACTACAATTTGAGGAAAATAATTTTTTTGACATCCGATTCTGAAAGAACGAAAAATTTTCCGTCCAGAAACACTTTACCCTTTTTATCAAAATGACCTCTGAAAGTCATTTGGAGGTCAGCTGGAAGTCAAATTCCCTTTTGAGTAATCCAGCTGGTATATCGGATAGGACTGAGTCTCTAAGCTACGTATCATTGTGTTCCTTGGTTACTGATCACGATCGCGGTGTCCATGGGATCCTATCACATCCAAATTAAGATCAAATGAAGGTCCAACCCACCAATTTATGGGAAATCATTTTTTTGATTCCGAATTCTGAAAGTACAAACGATTTCACATCCAGGCACTTAGAACTTTTTATCGAAATGTCCTCTGGAAGTCATTTGGAGGTCATCTGGAAGTCTAATTCTCTTCTGAATCATCCAGCTAATATATTGACTAGGACTATGTCGAACTTTTTCATTCGAATTATGAAATTTCTTCGACCTAAGATAAGAGATTACCTCTTATTCGAAGTGAGCTTTTGAAGCCATTTAGAATTCCAAGACTTCCAGAGGTCATTTCGATAAAAGGTCATGGTGATTCTGGAAGAAAAATATTTCGTGGTCTCAGAATCCGAGGTCAAAGAATGATTCTCCGTGAAATGAGGGCTTTGACCTTCATTTGACCTTGATGCAGACGTGATGGGTTAACATTAATACCAGGATCGTGATAAGAGTCCCGAAAACACGATGATACGTAGTTTGGAGACCTAGTCCTAGTTGATATAATAGCTTGATGATTCGAAAGAGGATTCGACTTTCAGATGACCGCCGAAAGACTTCCAGAGGTCATTTTAATGAGAGTTCAAGGTGAGTCTAGAGGAGAAATATTCCGTTCTCTCAGAATCCGTGGTCAAAGAATGATTTTTCATGAAATGAGGGTACTGACCTTCATTTGACCTTTATGCAGACGTGGTGGGTTAACATGGATACCAGGATTGTGATGAGCAACCTAAAAAACACGATGATACGTAGTTTGGAGACCAAGTCCTAGTAGATATGATAGCTGGATGATTCGAAGGAGAATTTGATGTTCAGATGACCTCCAAATGACTTCCGAGGGTCATTTCGATAAGAGGTCAAAGTGG
This sequence comes from Neuroterus valhalla, assembly GCA_011762715.2. Lineage (NCBI taxonomy): Eukaryota > Metazoa > Arthropoda > Insecta > Hymenoptera > Cynipidae > Neuroterus > Neuroterus valhalla. Next base: position 3,838 of record WSXT02005844.1, on the reverse strand, counting down.
GTCTCGACGAAAAATAGTCCTTTTTTCAGAATCCGAGTTCAAAAAATTATTTTTCGTGAAATGAAGGGTTCGACCTTCATTCGACCTTGATCCAGACCTGATGGGATGACATAGATATCGAGATTGTGATCAGCGTCGCAAACAACACGATGATAAGTAGTTTGGAAACTCAGTCCTAGTCGATATAATAGCTGTATGATTCAAAAGAGAATTCAACTTTCATAGGACTTCCAAAAGACTTCCAGAGATCATTTCCATGAAAGGTTAAGTGAGTCTAGAAGAGAAATATTCGTTATTTTTCAGAATCCGAGGTCAAAAAAATTATTTTCCGTGAAATGAGGAGTTCGACCTTTATTTGACCTTGATGCAGACGTGATGGTGTCACATGGACACCAGTATCGTGATTGGCGTCCCAAAAACTTGATGATACGTAGTTTGGAGGCTCGGTCCTAGTCGATATAATAGCTGGATACTGGATGATTCAAAAGAGAATTCGACTCTTAGATGACCTCAAAAAGACTTCCAGAGGTCATTTCGATAAGAGGTCAAAGTGAGCCTGGACGGAAAATATTCCATTTTTTCATAATCCAAGGTCAGAAAATCATTTTCGGTGGAATGAGGGGTTCGACCATCATTTGACCTTGATGCAGACGTGATGGTGTCACATGACCACCAGTATCGTGATAAGCGTCCCAAAAACACGATGATACGTAGTTTGAAGGCCCAGTCCTAGTCGATATAATAGCTGGATGCTGGATGATTCAAAAGAGAATTTGACTTCCAGATGACCCCCAAAAGACTTCCAGAGGTCATTGCGGTAAGAGGTCCAAGTGAGTCTTGATGAGAAATATTCCGTTTTTTTCAGAGTCTCCGGTCTAAATAATTATTTCCCATGAAATGAGAGGTTCGAACTTCATGGGAACTTGAGCCACATGTGATGGGTTCACATGGACACCAAGATCGTGATCAGCGTCCCAAAAAAGACGATGATACGTAGTTCGGAGACCTTGTCCTATTCGATATAATAGCTGGAGGATTCAAACGAGACTCTGACTTTCAGGTGACCTTCAGAAGACTTTCGGAAGGTCATTTCGATAGAAGGTCAAAGTGATTCTGAAAGAAAAATATTCCGTCTTTTCAGAATCCGAAGTAAAAAAAATTATTTTCCGTGAATTGAGAGGTTTTACCTCCATTTGACTTTTATCCAGACGTGACAGGGGCACATGGACACAAGGATCGTGACAAGCGTACCAAAAAACACATAGAACAAGCAAGCTCAGAAAGGATCCACCTCATTTTCCTTTTGTGGCCCTGTTTGATAAATAGGAGAGATTGTTGATCATGAATTTTTAATCTAGTTGAAGGTGTTTTTTTTCAAAATAATGTCTGTGATGACACGCAAATAAATGTTGATTCGAATTTCTTAAATTTCTCATTTTACTTCCTTATTCCTTTTACTTCCTTTCCTTCCATTTTAAGTATTAGGTCTTATGTGTTTATTCCAAACACAATGTTTCGAACTGAAAGTTCAAAACTGTAAGGATCAGAATCACAAGTACCAACAATATAAGAAAATGAAAATATAATGTCCTCAACTAATCGCCAAAACAACAAGGCTTATATGTTAAGGTTCAATATCATAATGGTTTCGAAAAGAAGGCCTGGCAGTTAATTATATTTTGACTTACTTGCGCGAAATTGGTTATAGCAATAATTACACCAGCTCCCAGGAAGTATATGCAGTAAATGTTTGTTCGACTCCTAATCTCATCGGAGTCTGGATCCGAGAGTTCCTAGTAAAAAATTCGATCAATATGAATTTCTTATAATAATGCCTTTCATTTAATACAATACATTTTCGCAATGTCAGCTACTTACTCCCAAAACATCTCCAAATAGAACAGAAAATACTGGAGGAGAACAGCCGACAACGATTGAAGCTAATGAGGCAGAAATAAGGTAAGGCCATTCTGGTTTACTCAAATTCAATATCTTCATTGTTGAAGCCTCTCTTGAGTAGACTTTGTCATCATTTACGTCCGAAACCTACAATTTTGTGCTTTTGTGCAAGTTCATGCACAAGTACAAATTCATAAAAATTAAATGTCGCCTGAGATTTTGTATCTTATATATTCATCGAATTGAAGCAGAACTAGAAATATTATTGCATGGGATATATCTCACATAATGTAGGAAAAGAATACGAAACATATTTCTGCATCGAGAATATAAATTATATGTTACAACCGAAATAAATGCAGAATATCTGTGATAACAATTAGTTTAGTTAAGGGGGGAGAAGGGTCAAGAAATCGATTTTACTTCTTGTTGCATTTTCCTATAGTCAAACTTTTCAAGAATATTGTGTTAAAACTTCAAGTTTTTTTACAGTTCAAAACTTTAAACACGTTTTTCTCAAAATCAGTATTTCACAGTCGGTGTTCACTATCCTAAAAAAACTACTCGACCGATCTTTTCAAATTTTGTACCCACTTCCTGAATACAAATTGCCGGGGTCCAAAGGTATTTTTTTTTTTAATTTTTCCGACATTAAGCGTCTTTACCACTTACAAGATGGCGGAATTTTTCGGCACAAATCACAATTTTGGTTTTTAAACGTCCGGAAAAAATTGGTAAATTTTTAAATTCTAAATTGGACGACGTTGGACCCCAGTTTTAGTCAAATGTCGACGTTTTGAGACACCCTGAACCCGAAAAACAGGTTTTTACGAATGTGTATGCCTGTATGTCTGTCTGTCTGTCTGTCTGTATGTATGTCTGCTTGTCTGCTATCAGCGCGATAACTTTCGAAGAAACTAATCGATTTGATTCGTCCTAAGTACACTCTTTGAGTGTCAGAAACTGAACGTCAAAATTATTAGCCAGCTATCTTGGAAAAAAATTCAAAAAGTAAGAGCATTTTGAAAATTTTTTAGACCTTTCCTTTCAAGAAACGGAAATTGTTAGTACAGCTTCCTGTAGCGAGTAATTAGTGTAACAATGTATTCCCATGATGTTTTTTGATGAAAACAAAATTGTCAGAGTTATGTCTCTTTTAAAAATAAAAAATATGAACAAAAATGAGAATTTTAAGCGAAACAACGGAAGATTTGAAAAAAGGTATCAGAGAAAAAATGTTTATGTTTGGAAGCCCTACAAGATGGCCTTCACAACTTTGTGAGTTTTCTCAAAAAAGTCGAAAAATCAAATTTTGGTCGCACAAAAAATGATGAAAAATATAAAGTTACATTTTTTGGGTAAACTATGCAAGGTACGGGAAAATATAAATGAACAAAGATTGTGCACCAAAAAGAGATCTACAAAGCTTGTAAAATGTATTCTTTGATAGGACTAGTAGTTCTTGCTTTTTTTTTTAAATACTATATTGAAAATAAAAAAATTGAACTTTCGGACGAGTGTCACAAGCTTAGGGAAAAACAAATAAACACAAGTTCTTAACCAGGAAAATATCCTAAAATGTGTTATCAATTTTTTTTAACAGAATGTGTGGTTTTTATTTCAATCAGAAAAAATAGGTTTGAAAATGAAATAATAAACTATTTGAGAAAATGACAGAGGCTGAGACCAAAGACTGATAGAGAATAGTTTTTCACCCAAAAAAAATTTAAAAATTTTTTATCATTTTTCCGATTGGACGCGTAGTTTTCTTTTCAATCATATGAAATAAAATAAAAAGTGAAACATTTAAATTTCTAGAAATACTACATAACATATGAAAATGATACTTAAAAATATGCCCAATACTAGAATAAATTTACTTTTATAATATTTCTAGAACAAATTCATGAAAAAACATTTTTTTAGACCCTTACCCCCC
>WSXT02005833.1:0-14893 GCA_011762715.2 Neuroterus valhalla | reverse complement strand
TGAGTTGGGCATTGCATGACTTATATATGCTTTTCATGGTTTTGAAAATTATTGATTCCAAATTTGATATCGAAACAGGAAAATATTTTCTTTGAAAAATTTGTTTCAACAATTTATGAAATTTCCTTCAAAAAAAATTTTTGGGAAATAAAAAATTCGTAAGAAATCATTTTTTTAACTTCATTTTCTGAAAAATAAAAATGATTTCCAAGGAATCTTTCTTGCAGTGTTAATATTTTTGTATTATCGATAATTCTTTGAAATGAAACATTGGAAAAATGTTTTACAACAGGAATTATATAAGTTAAAATAAATAAAAACATTAGATTCTTCTATTTATTTACATTCAAACATCAAGAATAGAACTTTCAAAAATGGTTGCAAATGTGAAAAGTGTTAAGCGACATAATTATTATTCACTCTAAGTTTTATGAAATAGTTTGTATTTATTTAATTTATGTAACATAGAATAGAACTTTCAATAATGGTTTCGAATGCGAAATCTATTGAGCAACATAATTATTATACACTATAATTTTTATGAAATAGTTTATATTTATTTCACTTATGTTTTATATGTTCTTAAACTGGAATTTTTTAGTTTCAGACCCTTCTTGCAGAAAAACCAAAAAGTACATGCCCTATCGAACAATGATTGAGAACAAAGTTCTGGAAATATAAAAAAAACAATTTTAGTACTTTTCCTTTTATTCCGTATCTCTCATAGACTGCTCAAAGGATGAACATTTCAATTTTTGAATATTTCATTTTCATGGCTTGAACCATAATCGTGGATCGAAAAAGACTGGTTAATGAACTTGACCTGTCTTTTCGGTCCCTCAAAATGGGTTCCAAAGCACGATCGAGTATGATCATTTTTTCGAAAGGTATCGAGTTCACAGATTATTTTTCATTATTTTTTGTGCGATCGAAATTGGAATTTTCGATTTTTTGAGAATATTCAAAAAGCTGTATTCTTGATCGTGCAGGTCTCCCCAGAAAAAACATTTTTCCTTCCTGACTATCTTTTCAATCTTGCGTTATTTGGCTTAGTCTCATTTTCTTTTACATTTTTGAATTTTGAAAATACCATACCTCTGACACTTCTGTTTTTATCGGAAAAAATGTTAAGGATGAATTGTTTCAATTTTAAGGTGCTACAAGAAATTGTACTTACAATTTATGAGTCTTGGAAAAGAAGTCCAAACAAATTTTCAAAATGCTCCCCCTCTTTTTTCTTAATCCAAAATAGCTGGTTTTCGATTTTTTAAGAAGATTCAGAAACATATCCACGATCTTGGAAGGCTCCCAAAAAGTAACATTTTTTTCTCTTCGACTTTCTTTTCAGTCTTGCGTTATTCAGCTAAAAATTCTCATTTCATTTTATATTTTTGAATTTTAAAAATACCATAAACCTGACAATTTTTCTTTTTTTTTATCAAAGAAATCATTAAGATAAATTGTTCCACCTTTTTACTTCCTACCAGAAATTGTACCTACAATTTATGAGTCTTGGAAAAAAAGTCCAAAAAAAAGTTTCCAAAATGCTCCCCCTCTTCGATTTTTCATCCAAACTAGCTGGTTAACGAACTTGACCTTGCTTTTTGGTCCCTCAAAATTTGTACCAAAGAGCAATCCAATCCGAATTGTCTTTTCAAAGTTATGGAGTATACAGACGAGGACGACGACAACGGACAGACATCAACGAAAAAACTACTTTTTCGGAATCAGGAGGTCTCAAAACGTGGAGATTTCATAAATTCCGTGGAAGCCGATGTTCACGTAAAGCCAATACCTTCTCATTATGATGAGAATGTGAAAAGAAACTAAAAAAATTATTTACTTCAACAAGAAATTGAAGAAATAAAAAATTGGTAAATGTTAAAAAAAATACTCAATTTTGTAGCGATCACAGCAGCTTTCATTGCATGAAACTTACATATTATGTCGCTTATTGTATAATACATAATAACACAGTCTTTTGGTGTAGCACCATTGTCACAGCATTTTCATATTTTACTTAGCTTAATCATAAATGCGTTCATCACTCGGCTCACTTCGGTAATAAAAAACTTAACAATACATAAAATGAAGTCTGAAGTATAGGATATAGACCTATGATAACTTAATAATTATACGTAGTTGCATATCAGTGTTTTTCAAAGGAACTATACATGAACCTCGTAGGAAGGAAGGTAAGAATGGATGGAATAATTTTATTTTTTAGCGTTAGAAATTCAAAATAATAAACGCTAGTTGTTGAGGTCTGCTAGAGGCGCTTCCAAGCGCATGTCCCAACATCTTCTACAATTTTGGTGCATGCGCTTGAAGGCACCTCAATGACAAGCATTTATTTTTTTGAATCTCTAACGCTGAAAAATAAAATTATTCCATGCACTCTGATACCTTTTGATGACATTTTTCGAATAAAATCACTATTGTGATCATTTAATCATTTAATTTGCTTCTTTGATGCATTTTATTGTGAAATTACGGGAAGGTCACTATGTGGTCACGCAATAGCGTGACCTTAAAGTCCACCCGGTTCGCCAGGGACAGTATACTTCTTTTTTTTTCCAAGTAAAATAACAAATACATTTTATACTCAGGAAATATTGCTAACCAAAATAACTATAGATTTGACATACAAATTTTTCATCAATTGAAATAAGAACAAATTTATCGAATAGTACATTTAATACAAAAAATTCCAATGTAATTAAACTTCATAGTGTAAGAAGGTAAAAAAATATTTATAATGTTGCTTTGTTTAAACTCATCAATAATAACACATCATATATCTTATATCTCATTGAACAAATTTTATTCCCAAGTTTTGCGCATTAATATACATTCGGTCGTGACAAGCAAGAAAAAATTTGGCACATCAGGCGCATGTGGCATTTGTAATATGCAATTTCATTAGGCACAATTATAAACATTCAACTTAAAAATAAACTTTTGTTTGACAAACATGAGCAATCATACAATCTCTCTCCTCAATCAAGAAGCAGGGGAAAGGCCGAAAGCAGATCTAACGCGCTTCAATTCAGCCTCGAATTCAGCTTGTTTTAATGCTCACAGCTGATACACATACGCGGATCACCATTCTGTAGTGTGCGTGGACCAAGCACACCAACGTAACGCACGCAGATTTTCGATGCGCACTGGGGCGCATTATCAAGCGTTGCAATGACGGAATCAAACGGACTCCTACGTTCAGCTACGAAGAACCCCAAAGAACCCCACTGAATCCCACGAAACACTTACGGACTCCAACATATTTAAGCGTTCGCTTGCAATGACGCGCTTTGATATGACGAATCCGAATGATATTTCTGTTACTTAACGGAGTGATACGGATTATGACGATGTTGATTTTGACATTTTATCGAGTTTTATCGTGAACTTCGCAATGAACGATTCCGTACGAAATTTTCTAAGAACCCCAGCGAAAATAGAAGTTGATTCCTAAGTAAAAAGCCCCCCGCCTATTCAAAGGTGTAGTAATGTTATGATCTTGGTCTGTGATATGTAGTATTGTTAGTGTTGGTGTATTTAAAGTCGTAGTTTGTTCGCTGATGGTTGATCTCTTCGTTGTCACGTGCACGCAGCTTCGCCGCAAGATCCTCCTCTCTTTAATGCGTTGTTGGAGCATCGCCTCCAGTTCTTCACGATGTCTACGATCAGCTTCATAATTGCCCCGAAGTGTATCTAGCTCGGCTCTCGTGGCATTAAGTGTCGTCAAAGCTTCTTGAAAAATCATTTGCGACACAGGAGCCCAAGATGCCGATAAGTCCTCGATTACCGCCGAGTCACCAACCACCGAGCGCGAGTCATCAGATGAACCTAAATTATTACAAATCGCGTCAATATGTGTAGGGTTACCGATACCTGGATTTTTTAGATGTGCCGGCCCTGTCTGTTGTTCTGTGTGACGTTGAATAAGAGTAGTAATGGTGTCAACGTTGACAGTATCCATCCCATTCTGTGCTCTAGTCCTGATGATTGATTTAACTGGTCTTCGTGTGATCTTCTCTGATTTTTCAAACGACTCCATCAATACTTCCCTTCTATTTGATTCCTTAACTGTCTTTTCATATCCCGGACGAGCCTCCAAAATGTTACACTCACACTCGAAGAAAGATCAAACACAATAACTAATTTATAAAAGAATACGAACGTGTATTTATTATTCATAAAATATCATATGGAATCAGGTTAAACATATTTATACAATCAATCACTCGTATTAACTAACTAAGCTTTTGTTCTTAAACGCTCGATATCGTAGAGTAACTCATAACAATATGTATAACGAGTTCAGTACACATCACACATTTGATACTTGCCGTATGCTGATTGGTGCAGGTGAATAAATGTTCATAGTATGTTTGGAATGCGATTTAATAAAGTGGTGAAAGTTCCATTCAGTAACTATATTACAATAAATTGTATATTTTATATTACATTGAGTAGAGTTTAATTCATGTCTACATATTAAACTTGAAACTGACAAACTTTAATAATTTAACTTCTTTGAAATGTTAATCTTTATTTGCGATCGACTTTACACTTCCTGCTTTAATATTTCTCTTACTGGCGTGCATTTATGGATAGAGTGAGGGGATAGTTGTTTCTTCCCAATCGATGAATGAAATAACAATCAAATTTATGTTTATATTTCTTTATGAGGTTCTAGACAATTCCTTGATGTGTGGCCAAGCTGGCCGCCGTTGTAACACTTGAAAAGTCCATAATTTTTTTTTTGACTGGAGGATGTTTATCCGAATATCGACCTTCATCTCCCGCGCTTTCTTTTTTAGATGTAGAAGTCATCTCAGGTTCGGGTGATTAAGAAGACCCTGTTGTTGGTTTCAGTGAATCCTGTTTGTGGGGCTTATCTTTCATTCGCTCTACACGCTGAGTATTCATGCGTTCATATTCCACGATGTCCCACAGTAGTTCGTCAACTGTGTCATGTGAGCATGCAATCATGAAACTACAAGTGTCCTTGGATCTAAGACACACTCAAAGTTGCTCTTATATTTCTTCAAAATTTAATCCAAGTTGCAAACACGATTAAGCTATTGAATAAAAGTATGTGCTCAAATTTTCGTAGGCTATACTAGCCTCGCGCTACGTCGGTAAAATTCATTCCGGCTGTTTTTAGAGCAAAACTATCTGTTCACTGATGTAGTATTTTCATAAATTTGAGGAATTCAATCCATTTCCTGGTACGATATGTTCCTAGTTCTCCATCAAATATCCCTATACTTTTGCTTGGATCAGATATAATATGCTAGCTTGGAGCTATAGGATTTTGTATGAAAGAGGTAAATGCGGAAGCTTGAGCAGGTTTGAGAAGAAGATTTTGAACAAATTGCACCAAAGTTTTTTCGCTTTGTCGACAGTCTTCTAATAATTTCGCTATCAATTCTTCCATTGGAGAATGGGAGGGGAGGAAAGAAGATGGAAAGATGGAGGGAGAGAGAGAAAGGTGTTTTCGGAAAAATGGTCTGCATGCGGATAAAGTGAGGAGAAGGCACGAAGAAGGAAGAGAGGTGTTTGAGATTTTTGAGAGGAACGGCATGGAGAGAGAGAGAGAGAGAGAAGGAAGAATAAGAGGAGAGGATAAGAGGGTCAAGGTATAGTGAGCAATATGCCAACGGAGAGAGCGCGATATTTGTGTGAGAAAGGAGAGAAAGGAAGCCAGGAGATAATAGCGAAATAAGATGTGGAAGCATGTAGGGCGTTAATAGGTTTTGGCTTCCGGAGGAGAAGAGAATGTGCGAGTTGTGTGGAAAGGGTATGCTAAGGTGTACCACTAGGTGGAAGAATGCGAGGAGGTGGAAAGGAGTGGAATAAGCATGGTGGTAATTCTGCATGAAAGAGGGGAGAAAAGGGCGATTGCATGGGCGAAGGGGGTGTTGGGCAAGATGGAGGAGCAGAGAAGGAAGGAGGAGGAAGAGGAATGGAGATAGGCGTGTAAAAAGGAGAAGAAGTAGATGTAAGAAAGATGTGAATAATGTAAATAGAAGGTAAGGAATATTAAATAAGGCATAGAAGATAAGAAATCGGTAGGAACCGCGGAGGCAGAGTTTGTCAATGCGAGGCTGGCGAAATGTAGGAAAATGCGTGCGAGGCGAAGCGACGAAGACAAGGCAATAAGAGGAAGCGAGCGGTCATAGTAATAAGGTATGGATGGATGATATCGTATAAGAAGTGGACGGATGTTAGAGTTAAGTATTTGATGTAAAAAAAATTTTTTGTAAAATATGGTGGTGTAAGCAAGTCAATTTTCAAGGCCAATAGGCTGAAGAATACACGTTTGTCTATCTGGTACGAGATGTTCCCAGTTCTCCATCAAATTTTTCTATACTTTTGCTTAGATCAGACATAATATGCTAGCTTGAAACTACAGGAGTTTGTATGAAAGGTTTTTTTTTCAAAGGAGTAAAAAACGGAGAAATGCTCATGCACTAACCACATTTGAACCTTGGGGACCACGAGCACATGGCCTACAAGGAACGAATCTGAGAGTGGGAATTAGCTAACGGCACCTACCCACTAAACCTTGAACTCTTTTATGCCTGCCAACCCATTTCCCCGGAACCGCTTATCGCATTACTTCAGGGAAATGAGGGTTAGGCCAGTACGCCGAGCTTCGGCTTTCCTCTACGCATCCAGCTTGGATTGCAGACTCTCTTCGTTGAACCTTATCCGCCCCAACATGCACGCATCCTCCTCAGCAGTGCAGTTGATGCACTTGGGCTCGTCGACCTTCGACGTATTGCGAACCCTCAAGGATTAACTTTACTATCTCTAAGTTGTTCTTCTCTCTTCTTAAGCCGCAGTACATTTTCCACGTACCGGGCTATAGCGTCCCAGTTGTTGCGGGAGCCAACCATCAGCCCTATGGTGTTGTCCGGCGTAATGTTGGCGTTCACTTGAAGCTCAAGTTTTCACCGGTCAGCCGCCCATTTGTCGCATTCGTAGAACGGGTGTTCAATGCTATCTACCCTCCCTGGGCAGTAATCGCAGTTGGGGCTCGGTTTCCTGCTCCTTCGATAAAGGTAATCATTGAAATGTCCTTGGCCAAAAATAAACTGTGTAAGGTAAAAATTTACCTTACCATGCTTCCTGGTGATCCGCGGCTTCAAACTGCCTACCATCCTCATTGTCCCCCTCCCTGTTGAGTCGGCTTTCCATTCCTCTTCCCATCGCTGAAGTGTAGACAATCTGACACGATCAACAATGCCGATATCTGCATTTTGCTGCTTCGCAAATAGATTTCTTTCCTCTCGGCTGCAAGAAGGTCTATCGGGATGCATCCCGCCATGACCAAAACAGCCGGACCAGACACTGACCTATAAGCGCAAGCGACTCTGAGCGCAGCTTTACGCTGAACCCTTCAAAGTTCGTTCCTTCGGCAGGCAAATCTAAGGGCGTCTGCCCACACTTCTGCTCCATACAACATTATGGAGTTCGCAACGCTCTCCAGCGTTCTTCTTTTACAGTTCCTTGGGCCTGTAATGTTGGGCATGAGTCCTAGAATCGCTACCATAGTCTCACCTTCACATGCAGCTTTGGAAATCTGGATCCTGAAAGAGAGCTCCTCGTCAATCCATGTACCCACGTACTTCAGCACATTCACGGCCTAACGCTATGCCCGGTGATATTTGCTCTAAATGGTTTGCTGAAGTACCTCTGCCTGGTGAGAACAACGAGTTAAGTCTTCTTGCTGGCAAGCTGTAAACCGTGGTTATAAAGCCAGGTTTCAACTCTCCTTGATACGACGTCAATCAGCCTTCTCGCCTCTTCTTCGGTCCTTGCTCTCATTATTGCTGATAAATCATCAGAAAATCCAATGAGCTTCGCTCCTTCCGGAAGATCAATACGCAGAGCGTCGTCATAGACCACGTTCCACATATCGGGTCCCAGAACTGACCCCTAAGCAACTCCCGACGTGATTTCAACGCAGCACGTCCCTTCAGATGTTTCGAAGGTGAGCTGCCTGTCACTGAGGTATCTGCCGATAATACGCTGCAGATAATCAGGTATTCTGAATTTTCCTTGAGTGCTTCAAGGATGTCAACCCATCGTTATGAATTGAAGGTATTCTTGACATCAAACGTGACCATAATGCACACACTCCTTGATCTATGGTTTCCGCTCCAAGCTATTTCTGTTTCATGACGTGCCTCTTGAATCGCTCCAATCGTAGACCTGCCCAGCCTAAAACCATGCTGATTCTCGGCTAAGCCTCCCTCTGCCTGCATGGCTGTTCTAAACCTGGCCTGCAGAACAAAAAAGGGGAGATGCGGAAGCTTGAGTAGGGCTGAGAAGAAGATTTTGAACAAGTTTCACCAAAGTTTGTTCGCGTCGTCGACAGTCTTCTAATAATTTCGCTATCAATTGTTTCATTGGAGATACATTAGCTTGTAGCTACATACATTACCTCTTTCTGGTGTCATAGAAGGATTCTGTTAAATATTGAGATTTGGCTGTGCGTCTGGACCACCGTCGCTTGCTTCGTTTAGAGAAAGCAGAATTTCGGGCATTTGTTGCTGAATGGTTATTCTGGAACCCTCTGTGGTGTTGTTTATGAAAAGCCTAGAAATAGGACTTCTCAGAAAAACTGAAGAATTCTCACTGCACAACGTGTTTGACGCCATCTTGAGAAAACGCACTGCTCGAATAGTCAACTTCAAATTTCACAATAACAAGAACTACCCAGCAAATATGTATACTGGTCTTTGAACACTTTGATAAAAAATCGAAGTATTAATTCTTCTCCTGATGTTAAATCGCTCACATCTAGTCTCAATTCAATTTATTATATCTATAGACAAGGAGGGGTGGGATTCAGCCTAAAGAAAATTATCACTATGTTTGGATTTAATAATAAAAGGATAGTAGTCATATTTAACACTTCAAAGAATACACATTGAATAAATAGTAAATCGTACAAGAATAACGCCCGTTAGAAATTAAAACTTTTATATCTAGCACGATCGCACAACGCTCAGAAATCATCGATCCGCACGACGCCACGAGATCGTCTTTCGCCCACTCGATCATCGCTCGAATTCTCACCTTGTTCGATCTATAGGCCCCCTAGTAATTTCATTGGCGCGAATATTCAATTGATATTTTTATTTCAAAATTAAAACGCTTCCACAAATAGAATAGAAAAGAATAATAGAATCAGTACTTTGAAAACAGAATCTAGCTCGCGGCTCGTCCCATTTTTCATTTTACGATTGAAATTGAATATTATCAGTAATAATCTTTCTCGAATTCATCGCTTACAAAGTTTGAATGGGAAGCGTTATTTGCGTTAGAATCAGAGGAATTGGAAGCGAGTGGAATAATATTCTTCCTACAGATACTCAGAGAAAATTGAAAGAATCAAGTTCCTTTAGTACTGCTGTTTTTTCGTATTCTAGTCAAATTCGGAAGAATATTTTGTTTATGTTTGAAAAGTTTGAAATCCATACTTCATTTTCAATTCCATTCAGAATGGATTTAATGATAACCTGTAAGGTGGCTTACTTGGAACAGCCAGGCAAGCTACTCACTACTGTGGAGGATGAGCATGGGAGGATGAGGCTTTTAACCAAGAGAATACGTATAGGAGTGGGGAGTAATTCTTTATTCCTATCGAGGTGTTGGAGGACTCTAAAGGTTTTTCTAGATATATCGAAACTTTTTCATTTCAGGAAAGAGTGCGATTGAGAAAAAAGCCAAGATCTTTCACTAATTCCATGAAGTGGATGCGACGTCCGGCAATAAAGAAAGGAGGTTGGGTTGCAATTGTTCCAAGTAATGGAGAGGAGGTTGGTCCTATGATAATAGCCATTGTTTTAGAAGGGTTAAGAGTGAGACCACTACTCACAGCCCTCTGCACCGCCAGATAAATATCCTCCTGTACTTTTTGAAGTAAGTTCTTCGAGGTAGCAATAGGGCCAGCGAGGTAAAGCTTTGAATCTTCAGCATATTTGTGGTACTTGCAATGCCGAAGGTTGCTACCAAGATGAGAGGTGTAAATATCAAATAGAGTAGGGGAAGAGTGGTCCTTTAGGGACACCACTTTTGACCTCACCACAGACAGACTGCTCACCATTACTAATCTTCACCCTTTCAGAACGATTGCTGAGATTCGATTCAAGCCATTTAACCACCATATCAGAGAGGCTGAGCGATTTGAGCTTAGTCAGGAGTAGATAATAGTTGACTCTGTCAAACGCCTTGGAAAAGTAAAAAAATACAGCAACTGTCAACTCCCTTTTATCGATTGCAAATTTAATGTCAGAAGTTACTGTGAGGGAGGCCGTAAGCGTGCTATGCTAAGCGTTGAACCCAGATTGCATTGGGTCAATTAAATTGATAGCGTCCAGATGCGACGTTATTTGCTGGTGAACAATGCGCTCGAAGGGTTTAGACATGGCACACACGATAGAAATAAGTCGAAAATCTGTTAGAGAGGTGGGTTTAGTTATTTTAGGGACAAGGCGAATAATCGCCTCTTTTCAGCTGTTGGGGAAAACTCCTACCTGCAGAGATGCGTTATATATATTCAAAAGGATTGGAAAAATAACTGGAAAGGCAAGGCATCCATCTTGATAGAGTTACCATCTGAACCTAGAGCATTCGATTTGACCTCATTGAACTTTTCCATCAAGATTTCTCAAAAGATGTCAGAAGGAAGAATTTAGTATCATCAAAAGTGGAGGGAACAGATGTTAGAGAAGGAGCACCAATTACCAAAGGTGTAGGCTTAGTTGTATAGGCAGTGAGTAATTCTATAGGAGAGATATTACTATCGAAAGATTCATTTTTAGGGGGAATTCATCCAAGCCGTCTAAGGAGCAGCCAGATATTTTCGTTTCGGTTCCTGTTTTTAATGGAATTGTAATTATATTGATTGAATGAATCCCTGATTTTCGTTTGTACTAAATTCCTTAGTTGACGAAGCTCAGCTTGAATTGTAATATTTTTAGTTCTTTGAGCTAACCTACGTTTACTATCTCTTTCCTTCTTCAAGTCTTTTATGCAGGGAGTGATCTAGAGAGTTGATTCATTTTTTGCATGCGGAGTATGGAGAGGTGCAAATTTATTGAAAGCAGAAGATAAAAATGAGGTTAAACGAATTACCTTACTATTGATATATCTCTGTGAAAATGCTACTCCAGTTATAAGTAGAGAGGTGCTCCCAAAATTCGGCTTCATCTATATTTGAAATATTTTGTATAGAAATCGAATTTTTATTAGAGGAGAATCAAGGTGAACTGAAATTGTATACTAATAAGGTCATGGTTGGAAAGGAATGATATTGAGTGTTGGATGGACGAGGTCACCTTATCAAGGTCATCAACAATCATCAGGTCAATCCACGTACTTGAGTGATCAGTGTGGTGGGTGGAGTTATAAGAAACGATGGATAATCCTGTAGAGAGAATAACTGATTTTGAATAATGAGTTGAGTTCTTGGAGGCATTAGGATTTGTATTTAAATCACCGATAAAAACAATTTTATCATAGTTAGGTATAAGGTCAAAAATATCAGACTAAAGTTCCTTGTCGTAAGAGGAATTCGGAGGTTTGTATATAACACCCACCAAAATACTATCCAGGGGTGAAGGTACATTGATGAAAGGATACTTTGCAGTTGGGTAATTAGCAAGAAGACTCTCTCTGACCTGTACACTCCTCAAGCTGTCGTGTATATAGAGACATACCCCACCTCCTCTTCTCTCATCTCCGTCTCTACGAGAAAGTGAATAATAGTCAAGTTCTACGAGACTTAAGGGGTGTGGTGGCGCTGTTAATTGTAGGTGCTTTAATTCATCTATATGTTTTTACAACATCTTCCTTGACCAGTGGAACATCGAGAGCCCTGGTGACCGATTGCATGGTGGCCCTGAGGTCCTCTTTGGGCTGAATGGGTAAACCATGGATCTCAAGTTCTCAAGTTCAAGATCTCAAGTTTCCTTCTTTATAATCGCAATATCCTCCTTCTGCACCTCGGATACTACTTCCAAAGATTCAATCCACCTGGTGTAATTAGGAAGGTCAGACTTGATTTCTTGAAGGGCGGAATTTAACTTTCTGGTCAAGTCATTTTGTTTGGTTCCAAAATTGTCAAGTCTGGGCTGAATGTCCTGAGTCTGCGTAAGCGCTTCCTTTTGGCCTTCGGCGACTGTTTGTCGCGAAAGGTAAAATGAGACCAGGAGGCAAATTTGAAGGAGTTGGAGGAGTGGGGGTAAAGGGTACTGAATTCGCACCATCAGCGTCCTGGAGATTATCGTTCGCACCTGATCTGTTGATTAGGTTGGAGTCTGTTGATCATAAGTTTGATTACGGCAGGGTTGAAATATTGCATTGTGAAAAAAGTAAGAGTAAGAAAGAATTCATGAAAATGCATATTAAAAACAAAAAGAGTTACGGACGGCAGTTGCTGGAGCAGGAGATTTTACGCCGCGGATGGGTGTGGGCACTCGATGCTATTGAATGTCTACATCCGAATCCGTCTGTCAGTAATTGGCTGCACTAGGAAGTTTTGGTTTTCTGCAGTTTTATACCCTCTTAACAAATGTTCAGGCGAATACGAGCGTTTCAAATAATAATTTGGCTGCAGATGGTAGGGGTTTAAGGGATTATAACCTCACAGGATCGGGTACGTTCGGCATTACTAGGCCTATTATAAGATTTGAGGTAATTGAGGATTTCGGGAAAGGATTTAATTTGAAGGGTATAATCTCTGACGATCGCCTGTGTTAGAGGAAAATATAAATATGTAGAAACCCATTTTTCACATGAAATGGAAAATGAAAATCTGAAAAATCAATAGTCATCTTCTTGTTTCGGAAACGATTAAAAAAAGTAGACAAAGGTTGTGAAAGTATAATTGATTAGATTCGACAATGGGATTTAATAAGTACCTTATTCGTTCTGTAAATCAGCTTTAATTGAGTGATTTCTCTCAACATTGTGTGTTAATTTCGATTTGCAATTCATGTGCATAGTTTGTGTTTCGAATGAGAGACTTTTTCCAACGGTTGTGCAATGCATTCGGATTTCGTCTTTGGTTGAATCTTAGGGACAAAGCATTCTGGTTTTGTGTTTTGTTTTTTTAGGTTTTCATAAAAACATTTAAAGGTCGTGGTCCATGTACCGCGCTATCGTATGCAAACCAAAATTCAAGTAAATGTAAATCCCATTCTTTATTATTTTTCTGCAAGAACATCACAATTATTGTTTTCAACATGTGATTTACCTTTTCGGTAGGATTGGCTTTGACGTGATAAACCAGGTTGGTAGTCCCGAGACTGCGACATATGCCAGTAATCGAATTGTTCGTTCAATGAGCCTCATTTAAAACTCTAGAACTTTGCACTTCAGGAATAACCATCTCCCATGCATAAACCCATTGTTCAACATCCTTTGAAATTGAATAGGATGAAATGGGATCAACCTTGTCCGGATCTACTTCCAACCTCTGTTGTTTTACAATGAATGCCAAATACTTTTCTTCAGTTCAACAAAATTCAGATTTCTCGGGACTGATGGCCAAGCCTGACACAATTATCTTACCTAAAACCCTACTTAGCCAACTGAAGTACATTTTAAACGTTTCCGTTACTTCGATAATATCATTTTGATAACAGAACACATGAGCCTTCATATCCGGGATGATGATTCCATCCATCAATCTCCGAAACGTAAATGAGGCATTATACAACCCAAAAGGCATACGGTTGAATTGAGAGAATCCCTCACCCTGAACAGCAAAAGCAGTATACGGACGACTAGCCGGATCTAACGGAATCTAATGATACACCGAACTTTTGCTTGACAGAGGAAACTCAATTAATATTGAAATTCAACTTTTTTTTCCAAGAAAACCGGTTTTATGTCCCAATATTCTAAAATTTTGAATTTCCATAATTTGATTATCAATTTTGGAATTTCAGAATTTCATTATCAAACAATTTTTTTCCTATTCTTAAATTCGGAATTTTTTATTTTCAAAATTTCCAAGTATGCATAACCTCACCTATGGATTCTCGTTCTCGTTACGCACTCCAGAATAGTTCAGATTTGGCTTGAACCCGGAACTATTTCAACACAAAACACGATGAAATTCGAATACCAGAAATTCGGAAACGGAATTTGATTGGAAAAGCGGCTGCAAAATGCATTCTGGTTCAAAAAGGCAGCCTTAGAGACTTCAAAAGCGACCATCTCAACCACAGAAAATTTTTACAGGAAAATCTTCAAGACAATAGTTTACCCTCTCCTGTATATAACCAATAGCGAGAGAGACAACTATGAACTTTTCGAAATCTCAACTCTTGTCCTGACCAATCATCCCTCGACCCACGTAAATGATTTCTGTTTTATTTTCAATACCAGCATTTGGTGCTGGCAAAAAATTGGGTGAACTCACAAATCACTAAGCACTTTTAACTTGGGTCACCTCTGGTAAATATGGGTTCTCAAAATTCTTAAATTCAGAATTCTAACATTTTAAAGATGGCTATTGTCAGAACGCTTCGCTAAAAGGAAGCATTCTGCCCCACGTTGGGCGCCATTTTGTGATCAATATCGGTCTCGGAAGTTGTCATTCGAATGTATTTAAAATAAAATTCCCAAATACCATTTAAAAAAATGAATATACCATTAAAAAAAGTCTACCCAGTACAAAATCGGCTGCCAGTTAGCCGCCAGGGGATAACAATTTTTTTTGTCAACGATAATCAGGGAGTGGAATCTTCTGAAAGGAGAAAGCCAGCAATCGAGACCAATGATTCCCGGTCATTTCTCCGACGCTGTTTTACCGAATGGCCATTTTTCCGACAAACCTAAATTCCGAAAGAAAAAGCTC
>WSXT02005822.1:0-14894 GCA_011762715.2 Neuroterus valhalla | reverse complement strand
CCGGCTCTGAAAACAGCAACTTCTGACTCGCTTCACACGCTCGAAAACCCGTGGTTTTCATGCATGTGTTGAAGAAACTTATTTTACTGTATTCATTAGGAGCCGTTCACTAATGATTTTCAAGATTATTATTTTACTGTAATCATTCGGGGCCGTCGATTAATGATTTTCCAGAAAAATAACTCCACTCTATTTATTAGCAGTCGTTCACTAATATCTTTGAAATTGATTATTTTACTGCATTTATTAGGGGCCATCCATCGATTATTTTCTGGAAAATATTTTACAGTATCAATGAGGGTCCGTGCAATGATTTTGTAGGAATAAGTCCTCAAAAAATTATTTTACTGTATTCATTAGGGGGCGTCCATTTATTTCGTATGAATGGTTTTTCAACCAATTATTTTACTGTATTCATCAGGAAACATTAATTATTGATTTTTGAGAAAAATGTTTTACTGTATCCATTACGAGTCACCCATTATTTCCATAGGAATGATTTTTCTAGAAATAATTTTACTGCATTTATTAGAAGTCGTCCATGAATACTTGAGAAAAAAAATGATATACTGTACTCTTCGGGGACCAAACCGACGGCAGTAGCTGTGTGTTATTTTCGACTTGGGCGGGATCTCGAATGTCAAGCATGAACGGGCGCGGTTAGCGCTCGGGTAGGTGACAATCGACTGTGCTCAGGACTTTTGGTTTTCTGCAATTTCCCTCTCCTCTGACCGAATCTTCAGGCGAATGCGATTGTTTTGAATCAAAAATCCGGCTGCAGACGGTAGGGGTTTCAGAGATTTAAAAATCCTACCGGATTGAGTACGTCATGCATTGCTTGGAGGCTTATTATGAAAGTTGCGGTTATGGGGGATTTAGGGAAGGGATTAGAGTTGAAGGGTTCAATGTCTGACGATCTCCTGTGGGAGGGAGGAATATCGATATGTAAAAACCCGGAAAGCGTATACATGGAGTGAAAAATCTAATCTAATCTACTTATCAGGGACCATTTAATAATTCTGTAGGAATTATTAAGAGAAAAATGATTTAACTGTACTCATTCGGGGCCGACAGTAGTTCAAAATCCAAAAAAGCTAAAATCAGAATCTCGATATTTCACTTCGTTCGAGTACCCATATAAGGTTTTTGGGATCTCTGATTTATAAAATGAAGTAGAAAATCCCAAAATTAAAAATGTCGGACATTTTTCTAAAATTCGTTATGCATTTATTCGAAAAATGAGTATGAAGGGGTTTTAGGGGTCACTGATTTCGAAACTCGAGTGAAAAATCCAAGATTCAAAATGGGGTACATTTTCTGAAACTTGCCATGGATTCACTTGAAAATGAGTATGAAGGGGTTTTCGGGGTCGCTGATTTCGAAAATGAAGTTGAAAATCAAAAAAATCAAAATGATGGACGCAAAATAGCGGACATTTTCCTAAAAAACGACTTTTCTTGAAATGGGGCAGCTCGGGGCAGCAAGTGAAAACGGTTTCAAAAAGTAGACACTTTTCCGCAAGAGAAACAACAAATCTCGACACAGGAACTCGCAGAAAAAAAAAAGAATTTTCTACGTGAACTTGTAAATCGGGTACAAAAGAAGATGATTTTTTCCCCTGCAATACATCGCACACATCGTAAACATGTTTGCGAAATATACATATTCCATTATTTATTCTTAATGTACGTACGTACCCCAAAAACCTTATACGGCTACTTGTACAGAGTGAAATATGAATGATTTTTCAAGAATCAGTTTAACTGTATTTATTAGAAGCGTTCCATGAATAATTAGAAAAAAATGGTTCTTTTGTATTCATCGGGGACCCTTGATTATTTTTGTAGGGATTATTAAAAAGAAATTTTTTTTTACTGTATCTATTAGGAGTCGTTCATCAATTCCGTAGAAATAGTTCGGAGAATTATCTTACTGTATTCATTAGGGGCCGTTTATTATTTCCGTAAAAAAGATTTCTCAATGACAATTTATTTTAATGCATTCATTAGAGGCGACCCATTGAACATTTTGTAAACTTCAACATATTTCTGGAATTTCACAAGATATTACAGCTATTTCAAAAATTTGATCGAAATTTCAAAGACTCCACAAGGTAATCAGACCCCGAAGTTTTTCAGAGATTTTGAAATTTTATTTTAGAGAAGCGTATCTTCTTGTATTGTTCTAAGTAGGCCCTTTTGCGAAAATGTCCCTTGTTTTTCCTGTTTCTGAAATACTTCCTCTTTTTCTCGTTCCTTTGTTTGAATGTAAACTGAACCATATAATCCAATTTTTTTTTGTTTAAAAGTGATTGTTTATCATTGAAAAGTGTATTAAATCGTTAGTTGTGGTTTCTTCCCTTTTGGTTGAGAATTCTAATATTTGGTTAAAGATTCAACTACTTTGTTTAAAGTTCGTTACATTCAATTAAAAATTATTTTTCAACCGAAAACTTACCAATCGATTTCTGGTTGAAAAGTTATTTATAGTTTTCAGATCAAAAGTCAACTATTGTAAAATTACAATAGTTGACTGTTATAAACAACCTGGTTGAAAGTTTATCAATTGTTATCAAAATTCAATCCTTTCATTGAAAATTGAATAATTTGATGGATATTTTTTATTACTATTCTTCACGATTCTGACGGTAAAAATTTGACTGTTTGGGTTGAAAATTGAACGATTTTAGTTGGATTTTCATTATTTGTTTGAAAATAAACTTTACATTCAAAATTTATATTTTGCGGTAGGAAATTCAACACTTCCGGATTTACAATTAAAGTTTTGCGGTAGGAATATGAAGGATATAATTTTTTGGTAATTTCTTTTTATTTAGTGTCAACTGCTTTGTTAAAAATTCAATTTTTGTTATCATAAATCCAACTATTCGATTAAAAATTCAACTATTCTTTCAAAAATCCAACCATTTTGTTTTGAAGTAATCTTTTTTGCCAAAAACTTTCTTTTCTGTTGGACATGGAGAATTCCTTTCGTTCATAAAATCATCCTTCTAAGTAGAAAAGTTATATATTTTTTAGGTGAATGTTTCTTGTTGAATCAAATGTTTCAATCCAAATTTGTCTGTTCATGTTGATGATCAAACTATTCAAGTGGTAAATTGAATAATTTGTTCAAAAATTAATTCAGTTTTGGTTACGGATTTAACTATTTTATTGGAAATTCACTTTTCTAGTTGAAAAGTCATATTTTCTAATTTAGAATTGAGCTGTTTTGTTATGAGCTTAAGCCTTCCGTAGAAAATTTTATTTTTTGGATGGTAACATTTTCGTTCGAAAATCGTCTGCGAGAGTAGAAAACTAAATCTTATCTTTCGATAGAAAATTTAGCTATCCGGTCAGAATTGATTGATTTCTCGTTGAAAGCCCAAATGCTTCAAAAAATGAATCTGTTTTGATTATAAGGGTTCAACTATTTCGTCAGAAAATTTTCATTGTTTTGGTTAAATTAAACTGTTTTTGATTTTAAAGAATTTTTCTATATTCATAATCTTTCTGAAATTTGGTTAAAAATTCAACCTAGCAGGTTTAAAATTAAACTTTCTGTTCTAGAAATCAGCAATAATTTATAAAAAATCGTCCTAGATAAATAAAAAAATTATGAGAAGACTATTTGTTGATCTACTCCTGATGAAAATGATATATATTTTAAAAATAATTTTGATAGACAGATACTATTGGGATGGTGAAATATTTTTCAAATAAAAGACTGGTCATCATTAATCTCCGCAGCAACCTTTCCATCATCAATCAAAAAAATGGGCGGCTACTTCTGCTGCAATATGAAAATTTTAATGAACGAAATTTTTAAATTGAAAAAAGATTACCATTCTTTCTCCCTAAATACGGCACTTCTGTAGGAGTAAATTAATTACGAGGCTATTCTTCTAGTTAGTGGATAGTGAATACTGAATGCATGAATTAGCTTTGGTGGAGCTAATTTTCTCATAAACATGATTCGTAAAGTTGATTATCTTCTTCCTTTGAAGACTGACTACGTAACATTGAGATCTAATCGTTTTATTTGAAAGTATAAATTACGTCTAGTTATATCTTACGAAATGTTTGAAAATTTTACGTCAAAATGGGAAAACATAAAATTTATATAATTTAAACATTTTTTTCAACTATAAATTTAGAAAATTTATATTCCTGTTGAGGACATGTCACCGACATCGAGTATCGGGAACGTTCCCCCGCTAGTGTGGTTCGTGTCCGTGCTAAGCTCCTAGAACATTTCTGATGACGTCATCAAGAGCGGACGACTTTTAAACAAACCAGTTGAATTTTATACAAACACGAATATATTTCTATCAAAATTGTTGAATTTAGAATGGGATAGTTGAACCATTAACTCTGGAAAGATTAATTGAATTTTAAAACAAATAATTGAACACCCAACAAAGGAAGTATTATTTCTAACTAAGCTGTTCCAAATTTAATCGATAAAATGAATTCCCTACTAAAAAATTGAGTTTATGAGAGAATAGTTTCATTTTCGACAAAAAAAATATTTCTTTCCGATTAAAAAGTTAATCCTCAACTGAATGGTTGAGTTTTGAACTAAAAACAACTAATTTTTAACCACAAATTTTTAATTTCATTTTGCAGTTTGAAAAATCCATCTACATCAAGATAAAATAAAAAACAATTTTCAAGGTAATTTTTAACGAAATATTTGGACTCCAAGCTGAAAAAGAATAATTTCTAACAATAATTATTTTTCTTCATATTTGGTCAACTTCCAACCAAAATGTTGCATTTTAAACCGAATAATTGATTACCCAACAAGAACAAAAATATTTCTAACCAAGCTGTTGAGCTCGATTTATAAACTAGTTGCAAGTAAATTTCAACCGAAAATGTTATTCTTCATTTTGCATTTAGAAAAATTGATCTACAACAAAACAAGAATAAAAATTTTTTTTTAGTAAATTCCCAATAAAATATTCAGATTCTGAACCGAAGAAGATTAATTTCTGACCAAACAGTTGCACTTTCAACTAAACTAGACCAAATTTCCATTAAAAAAAGGTGCATTTCCGACCAAAGAGATAAATTTTCAACTGAAATGATGAATTTTTTCCACAGTTGATCAACTTTCAACCAAGTTGTTAAATTTTTAACTAAATTAACGAATACTCAACAAAAATAGTAATATTTCTAACCAATCTGATGTTGCACTTTTAATCCGAACGAATTTTCTACTACATAAAAATTGAGTTAATAATAAAATACTTTAAGTTTCAAGAAGAAAAATGATTTTTTAATCGAAAAGTTAATCCTGAACTGAATATTTGAATTCGAAACCAAAAAAGATTATTTTCTGACTAAACAGTTGCATTTTTAAATGGAAATGATCAAATTTCAATCAGAAACAGTTGCATTTTCGACCTAAAAAGACCTAAAAAGAGATGAATTTTCAACCATAGAATGATGGATCTACAACAACCAAATTATATTTATCGCGATTGGTAAAATTTCAACCAAGTTTTGGGAATTTCCATAATAATCGCATATCTCACCAAAATAATTTTATTTTGAACCAAAGCGGACAAATTTTTAACTAAACAATATAATTATTGGAATAATTATTCGTATAAAAGCTTGAATTGCTGATGAAAGAATTGAACTTTCGATGAAGAAAGATAATTTCAACCAATAATAGTTTTATTTTCGACCATAAAATGAATTTTCAACTTAAATTATGAATCCACAATGAAGGGAGTGAATTTCCATTGCAGCTTGTAATATTTTAACTAAACTTTTAAATTTTTAACCAAATTATTGAATTTCCAGCACAGACACTATCATTTTTGGGAAAACTATTGTAGTTTTAATCCTAGAGGACGAATTTCCTGCAAGAAATTTTGAGTTTTGAACAAGATTGTTGAATATACAATAAAGAAAATATGACTTTCCAAACCTAAAGGTTTATTTTCAACTAAATACTTGAATTTACAACTAAAACTATTCATTTTTCATCAAACAGTTGCATTTTCAACCAGAAAAGATCAAAATTCTATTCAAACCATTTTAATTTTCCTTTATAGTGTTCATTTATGAACAAATAAGTGCATATCCCACAAAAACAATTTAATTTTGAACCAATACGGACAAATTTTGAATAAAACATTTTGATCAATAATTGTTATAATTTTATTATTCATAAAGAAGCTTTGATTCATGATGTGAGAATTGAACTTCCGATCAAGAAAGATTAATTTTCAACCAATAATAGTTTTATTTTCAACCAAAGAGATGAGTTTTCAACTAAAATGATGAATCCACAATGAGGAGAATAAATTTTCATTGCAGCTAGTAATATTTTAACTACACTTTTGAATTTTTAACCAAATTATTGAATTTCCAGCACAGACAGTATCATTTTTGAGAAAACTATTGTAGTTTTAATCCTAGAGGACGAATTTCCTGCAAGAAATTTTGAGTTTTGAACAAGATAGTTGAATATACAATAAAGAAAATATGAGTTTCCAAACCTGAAGGTTCATTTTCAACCAAATACTTGAATTTACAACTAAAAATTATTCATTTTCCATCAAACAATTGCATTTTTAACCAGAAAAGATCAAAATTCTATTCAAACCATTTTAATTTTCCTTTATAGTGTCCATTTATGAACAAATAATTGCATAAAACACAAAAACAATCAGATTTTGAACCAATACGGACAAATTTTTGATAACAAATTTTATTCAATAATTGTTTTAATTTTATTATTCATAAAAAAGCTTGGATTTATGATGAAAGAATTGAAATTCCAATCAAGAATGATTAATTTTCAACGAATAATAGTTTTATTTTCAACCACAGAGATGAGTTTTCAACTAAAATGATGAATCCACATTGAAGGGAATAAATTTTCATTGCAGCTAGTAATATTTTAACCAAACTTTTGAATTTTTAACCAAATTATTTAATTCCCAACAAAAACAGTTGCATTTTTATACCACACTGTTGTACTTTCTATATAGGAAGACGAATTATCTCCAGAAAAATTAAGTTTAAAAAAAAAACAGTTGAATTAACAGTTACAAGATATGATTTCACAACCAAAAAGAGTGCAGAAAAATACCGAAAAAAAATGATCTGACTGAAAAATCCCGAAAAGTAAAATTTCTGACACTGTAGAAGTAGATATTCATGGGGGTTTGTAACCACAGATTCCTGTTACCGACATGTTATCGACTTCGCGAACATTTCACAGCTCTAGTGGTTTGTGTCCGTGCTAAGCTGCTAGAACATTCTCGATGACGGCATAGGATCGTCTTTTCTGGTAGAAATTCAATCCTCTTGTTTGATCAAAATATCTATAAACTGTTAAAGTTTTCGTTAAGAATTTATTTTTTCTGTAGAAAAATCAATTACTTGGTTAAAGATTGAACAACTTTCTCAGAACTAATTTTTTTCCGTTTTTTATTGGAGATCCATCGCTTTGGTTGAAAATTGGACTTTTTTCTTGAGAAATTTGACTATTCGGTCAAAAATGCATTTATTTGCTTGATAGTTTATCTCTATCGTATCGGTACAAAATAAAATTTCTTGAATAAAAAACCTTTCTTCGGTTGAAAATTGAACTACTTAGTTGAATTTTAAGCTTTTTTTTCAACTTTTTTATATTTCGTCGGAAATAAATATTTTCCACTTGGAAATTAATCTGCTTGTTTTGAAATGCTTGCATTTTGCTCATAAATCATATCATCTGGTTGCAAATACATGTTTATTTTTGGTTAGGGATTACATTTTTATTTGAAAATTTGACTATTCCATTTCTGGTTAAAAATGTGTTCATAATGAGTTGAAGATTTCTTGAATTTATTAAAATTTTATTCATTTAGTCGACGATTCAACTATTTGGTTCAACATTCGTATTTTCTCGTGAAATGCAACTGGTGAAACGATCGTTTTTGTTTTGTTGAAAACTTGTTCTTTCAACTGAAAATCTGACTATTCTATTTCTGGTTTGGTATACATTGGTTAACAGTTGAGAACTCAGTTTTTTAATTAAACATTCCACTATTTTATGAGAACTTAAATTACTTTGTTGAATATTTATCTTTTTCGAATAAAAGTGAACTTTTTTGTTGAAAATTCAACAGTCTTTCAAAAATTGTCCAGGTGGCTTATAAATGAACCTATATGGTTGAAAAATCAACTATTATTCGTTGAATTATATCCTCTTTTGTTAGAAAATTTGATCATTGTTCAAAAATTCATCTATATATAGGTGAAAATTTAGAACCCATGAATTTTCCTACCAAAAAAATGAATTTTCAACTCAACTCTTTATTTCCAGGAGTTTCAGATATTGTCTTGATTGTTGAACGTTTCATGGGATTTTAAATTTTTCCACTAGTCTAATTTTGAATTTCTTAAATTGTAAAGCCTCTTACGAGACCTCTTATAGTATATTGTACGTTCGCATGAAATTGTAATCTAAAATCTGTTAAACTTTATCATGAAATTTTTCCCGGTCTTGAATTCAACTGATGCCGCTCTCCATATAAAGCAAACCCGGAACCGATCGATTGATCTTCACTGATTTATCGATAAATCTCCAGAGGTTGCCCTCTCACGCATGGATCCTTTATCGCCTTATTCCATCAACCTCTCTTTCCTAACTTACCTACTGGGTCTTTTTTTGGATCACTAAACCGGTAGAACTAATTGCCCCTTCATCATAATTAATTCCCTCTTTTACCGACTGACAATAATTTAAGAATTCTTCAACTCTGAATTATAAAGCTTTAAAGATAAAATCAATACACTGTTCCCTGCCTTATCGGCTGGAGCTAAATAAAAATGTCTTCAAATTACCTGTTGAAGGTAAGGCTTCCCTCAGCTGATAAACGCACGTTTGGCTAATAATTTAGAGAAAAATTTCAAAATGAAGATTTTTCATGTTGAGATGTACCGTATAGACACCCCCCCCCCCCTTCTTTCTGACCCTCACACTCAGACTAATTATAAGGTTATCTATAAAAGTGACAAACATATTCTCAGCTTATAAATATTCGAACTATGTTGATAATAAGTGTAATGAACAACCATAGTTCGGCACAAGAAAATTTTTCAAAATATATTTACAGTTTTATTCACTGATATGATGTGCTACTGGCATACGTTAACTTCTTTGTTAGTGCCTTTTTCCAGCAAATGATTTCATCTTGCAACCATCATCGCAGCCTTCCCCCATTTCGGATTAGAGATCCGCTGGAAAGGTCGCTGACTTGTCAAATTTCGCAAATAGTTTTTGAAATGATCCAAAACGGAAAATCAAAGTTCTCCATTTGCATTTGCGGATATCATGCTTACATTATTACGTAGAGAGGCGTCCAACTAAGGATAGGCTAATACTTATTTTTGTCGCGCATGATACACAGAGACATCGTTGCCAAACTATTCTTTCGAAATGTCAGAAGGGGCCATGATTTCTTTGAGAAATCGGAATCTTTGATTCCCATTGAAAGGAGCAGTATACTAGCTCAGTTCTGTTCCTTGCTTCTCATAATTATCGAAACGATCTCGCAAATTTTAGACTTACAGCAAGGGTTTGTATAAGGCAAAAAAATTGCATGCATTAGTACACAGTAGAAATTTAGGAGTAAATTTTGTTGCAGGTAGAATCTGAACAGCGTTCACTTTATCTTGGCACTTTAAGTACGATAATCCAACTAGGTGTGGTACTTTTGACAGGTGCTATTTCGAATTTACGCCATGTTCTTTGAAGTAAAGATGGTTATACCCTGCCTAGTGGATGACGTCACAAATGCGGACCGAGTTGAAGCCTTGAAATGGAGTATGTTCTTGAATCAGCTGACTATGCGTTAACATGCCGATTCGGAACAGCCGTGCATTTTTAGGCAACAAAAAGTGTCCGCGTTTTAACCTAAAAATAAATGGCTATCTTTGTTTTTACTGTGTACAGACTCATTGCAGAAAAAGAGTAGTTTCATCAAACTCATCAAAATATCTTCCTATTAAACCATTTCAACCATCTCTGAACGCATTACAAGTTCAAGAATCAGATGACTATCTATTGTGTCTGACAAAGGCTTTGAATTTTACCAAATTTCCGAAAATATACAATTTTCAGTTAAAAATTTGAAAATGAGTTAATTTTGCGTTCAGGCTCTTTCAATACGAAATCGACCTCGTTCGAATTGAAATCTGTATAAGATGCAAATTTTCTAATTGAATTATAAACGATTGGCGAATAAAACGTCCACAGCAGGGAAAGAGGCGCTGCTGTATCAAAACAAAACATGTCTTCCACAGGGCTTCATCATGCATATTATTCTGAACCATTCTGAACGTTTATCAACAAAAATACTTCCTCAAACAATATTTTTCACTGTAACAGTACCACTACCAAATTTTTGTACTTTGTGGAAACTTAATTAGTGTTAATATTTTTTTTGGAAATAATTTGAAATAATTAATCTGGCACATAGTTAGTTTGTATCACGTTTAATCAAGTGCAACACGCTTGTAAACAATGCTACGCGGAGCTTAGCGGCAGCCATGTTGGTTAGTTCGCTAGATGGTCCTCAGGTCTTGCAATGCAAGGTCGAATTCTCAATAACATTTCGACAAAATCTTTATTTGAAAACGTTGAAAATAAAATAATTTTAGAACGAAATTTGAGAAACAGACAACTTTAAGTCAAAACGCGCAGTAATTTTCAATTTAAGAACGTTCATAATTTCATATTTCCCGATTTAAATTTTCGAAATGAGATAATTTCAAATCGAAAGTAATGAAAATTTCATTTTTTTCATTACAGCGTTCGAAATTGAACAACTTCAAACGGGAATTTAAAAAAATTGAATTTTGAATTTTATGAACAAAGAAATTCAGTTACCCAACATTTTGTGTTGTTTACAAGAAAACGAGACTCTGGAGATGAATCGGAACTTTTACTTGTGACAAAATTGTAATTTTATGATTTCAATTATTTTTAACAAGAAAAATTTATCACAAACATGAACTAATATGGATGATGAATAGATGCGGATGTTTGAACCTTATTTTCATAGATAATAAAGCTTAATTCACATACTTTTAAGTAAGTTAGCACAAGATTATGAAATTCTAATTCTTAAATCTCCAATTTTCACAGATTTTCACTCGAAATTATTCAAATTCAAAATAAAAAACCCAAGTGGTCAATTTTATTTTTTCTAAACCTCCGTTTCAAATTATTCAATTATCAACGCTTTATTGGGAAAAATATAATGTTTATTACTTTCAATTGGAAATTATTTCATTTCGAAAATTCAAATCTAGATATATATCAAACATTGAACGTTCTTAAATTGAGAATTATTACACTTCTTAACCTGATGTTGTCCTGTTCCCTAAATTTTGTCCTAAAATTATTTAATACGACAAATTTCAATTCGAGCTAATTCAATTTCAAATTGACGAGTCTAAACGCTCATTATCCTTTTTTAAACCTTTGGAATCAAAATTATTGACTTTCGAAAATTTTGTAAATTTCGCATCGTTCGAAACTTGAGGTTTGTTCAGAAATGATAACATCCGAAATCTTTTCCATTTCCATTCATCCTATCCTTCTAATTTTAATCTACAATTTCCCAATTGTGAATCTTTTCATATTGAGAATTATTCCTCTCCAAATACTCACCATATACTCCAGTACTTACAATTTGAATTTGTCCTCTTTTCCAAATATAATTCTGGAATAATGCAATTCTAAATGCTGCTTTCAATTAAAGATAATTGGAATTTCGAAATGAAATTAAGCAATCTTTAATTGAAAATTTCAAAACATTAGAACAACTATTCAAGCTCTTTCAATTTGAAATAAAAGTTCGAAATAAAATTTGTCAAAGATGCAGATTCTTGGATTAACTTTGGGTTCTAACTTTCT
Source organism: Neuroterus valhalla (assembly GCA_011762715.2). Taxonomy (NCBI): domain Eukaryota; kingdom Metazoa; phylum Arthropoda; class Insecta; order Hymenoptera; family Cynipidae; genus Neuroterus; species Neuroterus valhalla. The sequence goes on along the minus strand of WSXT02005822.1, from coordinate 2,960 downwards.
GAAAAAAAATCTTCACATGGAAACGTTCTTAATTGGATTATTTCAGGATCAAAGTTTATAAACACATATTTTCAATTTAAATTTGAATAATTTCGGATAAAAAGCTCTCAAGATTTAATGACTTTAGATTCAAGGAAAAGGACATTTCCAAATTGAAAGGATTTGAAGTGCGGAATAATTCATTTATGGTTTTAGATTGACAGTTTAGGAATGGGGAAATTTCAAATGTAAAGTTATTACAATTCCATAATTTTATGATGAAGCTTCGATAGTTGAACAAAATCAAATGAAAATTTCTCAAAATTTAAATAATTTAAAATTTATAAAGTGTAAGAATTTAAAGAATTTTCATTTTAAATTTTGAAAATAGAACAATACGCATTGAAGCATATAAATCTGGAGAAATGTTTTTGTTATAAATAATTGAAATAATAAAATTATTATTTCGATGCGAGTAAAAGTTCTGCTCCATCTCCGATGCCTCTTTTCCCATAGAACATCAACACAATTTTGTTCAACTCGATCCCGTTGTCTATAAGATACTTGATCGAAGCTAACCAGTGTAACAATATTGTGGTTGTTCTCTACCTTTCTTTCATTCATTGTATTCGAATGTTCCAATCGTTACCATAATAGCAACAATATAATAATATAAGGATATCATGAAGTTCAAGTTTCGCGCCTTCAATGTCTGCGCCTTCGATGTCTCCGCCACCTAACAGCGGTGGCTATAACCAGTAAACCTTTTTGGCCTCTGGGCAGCAGGGCTGTCTTTGACATTTTCAGATTGTAACTATAGCTTCTCATCATTCGCTGGTGCATTTTTAACATTGAAATTATAATAATGTATGAATATATTTTTTTAAATAAATATTTTGGCCTTCTCCCCCTTCTGCAAGAGTATTTTGGGGCGTTCTAGAGTATTTTAGTGTATTTTATATGATCTTAGAAGATTTTGAGATTGTCAAGAAATTCTAAAGGATTTTAATGTACGCCGAGTATGAGAAGAAAATTGTTCATTCTTTTTGATAATTACCGTAGATGGGCAGGATTTTATACAATGTGTAATGTTTATGGGTATTATGAAAGATTTCAAGTTTCCTTCGGGGTTTTTGAAGAAGTTTAAGTATCATGGGATATTTTCGAAAATCCCGAAGGATTTTCAGATATTGCGCATAATTTTGAATATTTGAGAAGTCGTATGAGATCCCAGGAAATTTTCAAAAGATTCGAATAGATTTTAAGAATTGGAAAGGATTTTGAAAAATTTTGAAGTTTCAAGAGTATTCAAAAGACTGCTTGGAATTTTACGGAGCTTCGAAAAATTTCCTGAAAATCTGAAAAATTTGGAAGAGAATTCCAAATAATTCGGGATTTTTTTTAAGATTAATAGGCATTCTCAAGAGCTTTCAAAAATAGCATTACACTTGAAATGATTTTGGAGGATTTTGAATTTTTTAGGAATTTTCAAATAATTTCATAAAATTTAAAGAAAGTCAAGGCCTTTCCGAAGATTTCCATGACTTCCAGTTACTGAAAGGAATTGTATACAATTTCAGAGAATGACCAAAGATTTGGAAGAATTTGAAATATTTCAGGAATTCATAAATGATCCCAATGAATTGAAAAAAACTAGTAATTCCCAAGGATTTTTCACAACTTAAAAAAATGTCTAAAAATTTTAATGGATCTCGAGGGATTTCACAGATTTCAGGATATTCGAAAATATCTCTAGGACTCTTGAGTAGTTGAAGGAGATGGTATAGAGTTTCAAAGAATCAAGGAAGATTTTGAAGGATTTTATATGAGGCATAAGATTGTTGGAAATTATGGAAGATTCCAAGGGATTCACAAAGATTCAAAAATATTTCGAACATCTTAGGATATTATAAAAGACTCCAAGGAATTTTCTGAGATTGGAACAAGTTTTAAAAAGTTGCAAGTCAATTTATAAGATTCCATTTATTAAATAAATTCAGGCATTTTTAAATTTCTTTCATTTCAGAATATATATCAGATTAAAAAAAATTCTACGTATTTTTGAACGAAGAATTTCATATTATCTAAGAAATTTGATTAGGAATCCCAAAATTGTATGGCTTTCATTTATTCTTCATTTTGAGGGAGTCTTCCCGTCCAATCAATCATCACTTCACCAGTTAGAGTGATAGAGTTAATAATAAAGATATATAACCGTCAACAATATTGACAGTTCGTTCCCTCTCTCACCGACTGCACCAAATAAAAATTCCTTCAACCTCCATTTTAACATCTCTCAAGATAAAATTAATGTACAAGCACCTGCATTACCAACTGAAGCTAAATCCGAACGTCGTCAACTTACCTGTCGAAGGTTAGGCTGTCCTGCTGGTAACCGCAGTCCTTGCAACCGCTGCATCTCGATGATAAATCGGTGTCTCTGTCGGTATCCTCAAACCGATTATCCTTACTTCTCGGATCCACCACTGCACTCCAAGTTCGGTTGATAAGGTAGAGCAAATACTGTGATTTGCTCTTCCTTGAAGGCTGTGATCTCGAGTTTCCCATTTTACCTTTCTCTGATCTCTTTATTTTGTTTTCCCAAGATCAAATGTAATACACTTGGAATTAACGGTTCATCGTCATGTTTCTTGCAGAGCACGTGAACGGGTGAACAGCATTCTTGCACATTACACCGTTGCACTGTCACGTGACACTATACCGGAGGTCATGACCAGTTTATCTTGATACCTTGAAAAAAGAGAAACATTTTTTATAATGAGGTGAGGAATATGGTGCGACGGGGAGATATAATTATGGGAATAGAAATAAACATTATAAATTTACATAGGGTCGGTTGTGTCAAACGGTCTAACCAACAGAATCTTGCCCTCTTTGATTTTAATTTTTACATTCTCATCATTTATGATTGAGAAAGTATTAGGATCGTCTGAAATTTCACATCTTGAATTTTCAACGGA
>WSXT02005811.1:0-14894 GCA_011762715.2 Neuroterus valhalla | reverse complement strand
GCCTAGTACACCTGTTTCTTCCTCTCTCACTCCTATAACTTTTCCTACCCTACCTTCAATCCTCTCCATCCCATTCCTATTGTACACCGTCACAAACTTGCACGTCACAACTCCTATCTTTACAGCCCTCTTTTGCACACCCTGCCTCTCACCATGACCGTGCGTTTCTTCTTCAATACCGTCTCTGATCCTCGTTATAATCCTCCCACTAGCCCTACCTTTCTTCTATGACCTGACCGCCTCTTGAAGCATCCACCTGAACCCTCTTGGTAGACTTGGTAGGCCTCTATTTTTATTTTCTTCCATCCCACTCCTGCTACTTTTCCTTTACTCCTCTCCCTTCTAGCTCTGCCATTCAGAAGTCTTCGAATTTTTCTCTCTTCACATGTCAGATCGCGATCGAAGAATACCTTCTTATCCTTAATCCTGCTTTTACTTCGCATTACCATCAACTTATCTTGACACTTCTCCAACTCCACTACCGCTAATTCATTCCCCTTTTACCCTCTAGCCTCACTTTAGTCACCTTGCCCTGAAACTCCCCTATACCTTGTAGAAGCGCTTCCACTCCCTTCCGTTCTTCTTCATTTCTCAACATTAGCCCTTTTATCACGATATTATTTCTTCTAACCTTCTTCTCTCTCTTCTCTATTCTTACCTTCGTTGCCCTTATTCTTTCTCCTGTTACTACCTTCTCCTCTCCACCACTCTCCTTCCGCTCTGCAGCCTTCTCTCATATCTAACCTACCCTCTACCTCCCCGAACCTTTTGTCTGTCCTTTCCATCTATGCCCTTATATCCTCCCTCAACTGTTTTATCTCATCTTTTCCCTTCCCTGACAACACGACCACTGTCTCTAATCTTCTCACTTTTCCCCTCAGATGTTTTATCTCTCTTTCCCATTTGTCTTCCCTTATCCTCACGTCCTCCGTCATACCCTTCACATCCTCCCTGAGCGCCTTGATTTCTGAAATTAGGAACATTATTGTCTCCTTATCCAGCTGCACCTTTTCCGAAAGGAACACATTTATTTATTTACGCATTCATAGAAGTTTCACATTACGAAAATTTTGTATTGAATTCATGGGATAATTTTCCTTCATGATGGTTTCCGATCTACTGGTATGTATCGATAATATTATTGGATTCAGACGTAGAATAGAAGATATATTGGAAATTTGATAACATTATTACGAGCCAGTTGATTATCATAAAGTGTGAATTATCCACCAGTTTAGCAATGGACAACATAAATTTCCTTGAAACATTCTTTCAGAGCTCTATAAAAAATGGTTTTGGTTCGAGCATGGAAACCTGAATCCAGAGACCTAGACTCAGATATTCAGCGAAGACAGAAAGATTTCTTCACAGATTGGAAATACATCAATAATTTTTTATCATGAACACATACCTGTATCCCAAAAAAACCTTGCTTACAATTTTGATGAGAGTTCGTTCTTTCAGTACGAAGTTCATCCCTATGGTTTCAAATTTGTGTATTCCATCCAAAAATATTTATTTCGTTGTAAATTAATCGCTTTGGTTGAGGATTTGACAGTTCTTTTGGTAACTTGTATTTTTGAGGAGAAAATTATCTTTCCTTATAAGAACATGCCTCTGCTGTTAAAAAAGCACTTATCTTGTTTAAATGATTTTTTGATAGATTTTCTGGAAAAACAGTCTCTTTTTGTTGAATGTAAATGGTTGTCAATGTATTCTCTGTTAAGGAGTTATTGTTTGAGTCATTCAGGTATTCTTTTTCAGCTATCTGGTGACAAACTGAACGAAAGCAAACAGCTACGTTACGCCGTGAAAGAGGGAACGGGGTACCAGTGGAAATATACTCTATTAACTTCTATTCCTTGTTGAAAACCAGATGCAGATGGACATAGGTATGATCTACCTCGAGGAAACCTTATCGTGACGATGAAGGATGGCTCTATGTATGTGGGACATCTCCAGATTTTCAGCGGTGCACCATTTCTTATCTGGCTGAACCCTGGTCAAGTGAAACCAAGGAAAATTTTATTCTATTAACGAACCTTCGAGAAACATTACGAATCGATGCTGACCCCGCTCGATCCGAAAGATGGTCATGATATTGTTCGTGATGGTCCAAAGCACGCTGTGATAGATATAGGAGAAAAAGGTGATGCCCCAATGTATCATGCTGCAGGATTTTATGCTTTCGTTCCAAAAATTGATGATTATAGAATTACAAGAGGAAATAATAAAGGCCTGTTGCCATCCTACTACAGCCTATACATTTCGATGCCGTGGCCAAATGGAAATTTGTATAGTTCAGCTCTCCATCAACTTCCATCTGATGAGTTGAAGGAATTCATGGACAACCACATCAATATTATCTAATGTATGATATTTCGTGTGAAGTTTTAATGCCTCATGGCTCGACCTCATTACAATCTCTTGAGAGAGTAATTTATTATCTCTCCCACTTCTTTTTCTGGAGTCTTAACCACCTCCCCTGTCAGAATTATTGATTCTGGAAAATTTCGAACTAGTTCTCCTTCTCTTAACCTTATGAAGCTATTCTTCGAATAAATCCTCATTTCCCTCTTGAAATCATTCTGCATTATCGTTTTTCTGTCACTTTATTTGCATACCTCATATTTTTGAAAAATATATCCGCTTTTTTGTCTGTATCACCATAATCATAGATGTTATCAAAATTAGTTATTCTGAATAACTAAGCACTTGCACTCAATTTTAATTCTTCTTTACCTATTCGTACCTTTGTGTTGAAGATCAAGTCAGCCATTCATATACCCCAGTTGGATAATGCTCCTATCACCAAGATAATACCTACGGTATTATTTAACGAGTCTCAAAAAAAGTCGTTTGCATCCCTACTGTAACCATTTATTGGACATGGCCTGCTCTACTAAACAATTGTCCCTTTCTAATTTCATTCTTTCTCAGAACCTTCTGGGAGATACAAATTCATACTGAAAAAATGTGCCCGCTGCGCGGGCATATGCTCATGGCGCGCTTCGCGCGCAGCTCACTCCGCTCGCAAGTTTGAGCGCATCTGGGACGCGCGTCATTCGAATCTCGCGCTTCGCGCGCGATAATGTAATTGCCTCGCGCTACGCGCTCGGTTATTTTTTCACCTCGCGCTTTGCGCTCGGCTTCATACTTGCTTGATTCAGTTTACAGTGCATGTAATGCATACACAGAGTTGCAAATATTCCGAAAGTGCTCAAAACTTCTACTTCTATCAAGATTATTGAATTTTTTTTATTCTTGATGAAATTTTTCTTTCAAATTCAGTTTACTTAAGGCTCTACTGGCCTTAAGGAACACATTCTCATCATAATACTCGAAACTGATATTTACATCTCGCATAGTTTAGCTAGCGAATTGAATTTTTCATTGTTTCAAAAGCGTTATCACGGTTGAAACAAAAAATATACACCTGATTGAAAAGAATTTAATGTAAAACTTGTGGAACTTTTCAAGATAAACAATTTTTCTATTAATTTTTTCTTCCTGTCTCTTATTGTTTGGCTTAAAGATGGAATTTTTTTATTTTTCAAGTGCGTTATCGCGATCGCAACAAAAACTATTCGGCTCATCGAAAAATAGTCAACAATAAATTTATAGATTTTCTTAAAGTAAACAATTTTTATAGTTTCCATTTTATTCATACATCGCATAGTTTTGCTCAAAAATGAAATTTTTCAATTTTGGTAACATTTTTCACGATATTAAACAAAACTACGCATCTTATGGAAAAAATGGTATGTATAAAATTTATAGTTCTTTCTAAAATTAATAATTTATGTTTCGAAATTTTTTCGCACCTTGCATAGTTTGACCAAAGAATGAATCTTTTGTATTTTTCATTTACTTTTTACCTAATATAAGAAACCGTTCTTAAAATTTCTAAATCTTGGAAAAAAATGCAAAAAAATTTTCGAAATGCTCCCTCTCTTCTGTCTTTGATCCAAAATAGCTGGATAACAAACTCGACTTGTATTTTTGGTCCCTCAAAACGGGTGCCAAAGCATGATCGAGTATGATCATTCTTTCGATAGTTATCAAGTTCACCAATTATTTTTTATTATTTTGTGTGCGATCAAAATTGGAATTTTCGATTTATTGAGAAAATTCAAAAAGTTGTATCCACGATCCTGTAGGGGTCCCAAGACTTAACATTTTTTTTCTCTGACTTTCTTTCCAATCCTGCGTTATTTAGATAAAAATTCCCATTTTCGTTTGTATTTTTGAATTTTGAAAATAGCACAACTCCAAAAATTTTGTTTTTATCAAAAAAAATCACAAGGATAATACGTTTCACTTTTTATATTCTATGAGAAATATTCAAAATGCTCCCTCTCTTTTTATTTTGATCCAAAAAAGCTGAATAACAAACTCGACTTGTACTTTTGGTCCGTCAAAATGGGTGCCAAAGCACGAGCGAATATGATCATTCTTTCAATAGTTATGAAGTTCACAGATTGTTTTCCGTTGTTTTTAAAGCGAACGAAATTGCGATTTTCGATTTTTCGAGAAAACTCAAAACTTTTATTCACGATCTTGTAGGGCTCCCAAGATGAAACATTCTTTCTCTCTGACTTTTTGAATTTTGAAAATGCAACAACTCCGACAATTTTGTTTTTATAAAGAAGAATCATAAGAATGGATTGTTCCACTTTTTACCGACTACAAGAAATTGTACTTACAATTTCGGAATCTTGGAAAAAAAATCCAGAAAAATATTCAAAATGTTCCCTCTCTTTTTATTTTGATCCGAAAAAGCTAGATGACAAACTCGACTTATACCTTTGGTCCCTCAAAATGGGTGCCAAAGCACGATCAAATATGATCATTTTTTCGATAGTCATCAAGTTCACAGATTATTTTTCGTTGTTTTTTGTGCGATCAAAATTGGAATTTTCGATTTTTCGAGAAAAATCAAAATGTTGTATCCACGATCTTGTAGGGCTCCCAAAAAGAAACATTTTTGCTCTCTGCATTTTTTTCAATCTTGCGTTACTTGGCCTAAAATTCCTATTTTCGTTCATATTCTTGAATTTTGAAATTGCCACAACTCCGAAAACTTTGTTTTTATAAAGAAGAATCATGAGGATAAATTGTTTCACTTTTTACCTACTACAAGAAACCGTACTCACAATTTCTGAATCTTGAAAGAAAAATCCGAAAAAAATTTCAAAATGCTTCCCCTCTTATATTTTTGATCCAAAGTAGCTGGTTAACGAACTCGACTTGTATTTTTGGAACTTCATAAGAGGTGCCAAAGCACAATCGAATATGATCATTTTTCCAATATTTATCAAGTTCACAAGTTTTTTTTCACTATTTTCTGTGCGATCAATATTGGAATCTTCGATTTATCGATAAAACTCAAAAAGTTGTATTCACGGTCTTGTAGGGCTCCCAAGAAGAAAAATTTTTGCTCTCTTGTTTTCTTCTCAATCTTGCGTTATTTGGCTAAAAATTCTCATTTTCGTTTGTAATTTCGAATTTTGAAAATGCCACAACTCCGACGATTTTGTTTTTATCAAAAAAAAAAAAAAAACACGCAGATAAAATGTTTAACTTTTTACTTTCAATAAGAAACCGTACTTTACACTTTTTAGATCTTGAAAAAAAAATCCAAAAAAATTTTCAAAATGCTCCCTCTCTTTCATTTCTGATCCAAAATAGCTGGACACCTTTGGTCCCTCAAAATGAGTGCCAAAGGGCAGGAGCATTTTGATAATTTTTTTGGACTTTATTTTCCAAGACTCTAAATTGTAAGTACGGTTTCTTGTAGTTGTAGAAATTGAAAAATGAAACAATTTATCACTTTGCTTTTTTTTATGGAATAAAATTTTCAGAAATATGGTATTTTCAAAATTCAAAAATATAAAAGGAAATTGGAATTCTCAGCCAAATAATGCAAGATTGACCTATTTTCAGGGTACTAAACCTTTTTTTTTTCAAGGATCAAAAGTTGTAAGTAAAATTCTTGTACTAGTTGAAAAGTGGAACAATTTATCCTCATAATTTTTTTGATAAAGGCAACATCGTCAGAATTTTGGCATTCTCAAAATTCAAAAATGTAGACGGAAATGAGAATCTTTAGCCAAACAACGCAAGGCATGAAAAAAAGTTCGAAGGAAAAAATGTGTCTTTTTGGGAGCCCTCCAGGATGATCTTCACAACCTTTCGAGTTTTCTCAAAAAATCGGAAATTCAAATTCTTTTATATTAGAAAGATTATACTATTTACTTGAAAATTCGTCTTTTCTAGTTATGTTCAACAGTTTATCATACAAAACCAAAACAGTTTTTGGTTTATGTATCTTTTGTTACATTTCTTGTTAAAAATCTATCTCTATTGATGAAGGAAAAAAGACGAATAAAAGAGGTAAGGAGGGGGAGTAAGGTAGAGAAGATAACAAGAAAAGAAGAAGATCAAGCGTAGAAAGAGAATAAAAGAAAGAGAGGAAATAGATTTATGACAAGCAGGGAGTTGAGTGAGGAAGAAATTTACGGAAGGGGGGAAGAAAAAGGGAAAAAAGACAAAAAAGAGAGGATAGAATGCGTGAAAATGAGACTGTGATAAAGGGAAGAAGGCATAAAGTAAAGAAAAGAAGACGATCAGGAGAGAATAAGCGACAGAGGGAGGAAGAATTCTACTGGGAAGATAGAGAAGAGGCGAAGAGAAGGAGAGAGTTTAAAGAAAAAGAGAAGAAGAAAAAAGTGAAAGAAAGAAGAGTAACTAGAAAAAAGGAAGAAGCGAAAAAGAGAGGAAGAAAAGAAGACAGTTAGGATATGGAGCGATGAAAGGTTCATGAGAAAAGAGGACGAGCATAGGAGAGAAAGAGAAAAAAAGAGAAAAAAAGGGAATATAAAAACAGAAGAGGATAACAAGAGAATAAAGAAATAGGGAGAAGGAGACAAGTAGTGAATGAAAAAGAAGAGCAGAGAGAGTTGAGGAAAAGAGAAATAAGATAAGATTGAAGATAAGAAGGACCAAAGCAGAGAAAGATGATAGAGGAGAAGGTGAATAATAGAGGAGAAGAAAGTTTAGAAGTAAAGAGAAGAAGAGGAGAAAAGGAGAATGTAAGAGAAGGAGAGGATAACAGAAGAAGAAAAGAGTGATGGGAAAAGAAGAGTAAGTAAGTGAAGGAAACGAAAGGAAGAGAAAGAAGGATTCAAGAGAAAAAGGAAGTGGACGGAAGGTATGAGGTTAGGTGAGTTGGAGAAAGAATATAAGGAGGAAGTAAGAGAAGGATAAAGTAGGGAGAGAAAGAGTGCAAGCAGCAGAAGACAGTTGGTAGGAGAAGAAGAATAGGAGAGAAAAAGGGACACGGAGGAAAGGGATGGTAAAGCCAAGAAGACATGAAAAGGTGAGAATAAAGAGAAAGAGAAAAGAAGAAACAAAGAAAAGAAGCATTGCATGACGAAAAGGGAGGATAGAAAAGAAAAGAAAAGAGAGTCGATAGAAGAGAGGAAGAAGAGCAGAAGAGCAGAGGAGAAGAGCAGAGGAGGAGGGAAGAAAAGAGAAGAAGAGTAACAGCTTAGAGCGGGAGAAGAAGGTGAAGAGAACAGCATAATGGAAAAATTTAAAAAGGTAAGAATTGTGAAACAGCGTTAGAGATGAAGGGAAACGGGAAGGAGAAAAGGAGTGAAGTATCGGAGAATGAAAAAGAAAAAGAAGAGGAGAACAGAGTAATGAGAAAAAGAGGATGAGCAAGGGAAAGAACAAGGAAGAAAAGAGTTGAGTGACGGAGAAAAAAGGAGCAGAAGAGCAAAAAGGAGAAGAAGAGGAGAGAAGAAGTGGAGAAATGAAGATGGGAAGAGAATATGAGTTTCAGGAGAAGGAAAAGGTAGAAGAGATATAAGAGAAAGAAAAATTCTGGATAGGAAGAGAGTCAGGTGAAGAAGAGGATTAGGGAATAAGAAAAGAAAGGTAGGAGAGAAGTTAGCAATGAAGGGGAAAATAAAAAAAGAGGGTAAGTGAAGAAGAGAAGGAGAGGGATCACGAAAAAAGAGAAGAAGGTCAGGAGAGAACAAGAGAAGAAGGAAACGAGATTGATGAAAACTAAGAGATAAAGAGAGTTGGGAGGAGGCAGGGATGAGATGAGAAGAGGAGGAGAGAGTTCAGCGAAGAAAAGACGAAGAAAACAAGAGGAGAAATGCGACTATTCTGATGAGGAATAATATTTTTTTACATTCTCATCATAATGAGAAGGTAAAGGTTTTATATGAAATTCGACTGTCGCGGAATTTATTAAATCTTCACGTTACGAGACCTCCTGATTCCGAAAAAGTAATTCTGACGTTGGTATTTGTCTGTCTGTTGTCGTCGTCCGTATACTCCATAACTTTTGAAAGACTAATACGATTTGATATCTCTTTGGCAGACATTTTAAGGGACCAAGGAGACAATTTTTTGTAGCATGTAAAAAGTAAAACAATTCACCCACATGATTTTTTTCGGTTAAAAACCAAACTGTCGAGTTTCGGCATTTTCAAAATTCAAAAATATAAACGAAAATGATGATTTTCAGCCAAGCGCGAAAGGTATGAAAAACAGTTTGTAGAAAAAAAACGCTAAAATTTCGGCATTCTAATATTTAAGTGATGAGTTGTACTACTTTTATAAGAAGGTTTCCTACTTGATAATAGCAATCTTTCCTATTTTCTTTAGTAAAATCTGATACAGGAAATTTTTTTAGAGACATTAATAAATTGTACAAATAAAATAGGAGTAATATGTTTTTGAAATAACATGATTTACTAACTATGCAAGAAATTGAATTTTGTTCCGAAAATTACTAACTGATTTAGCAGAAGACATCAAGCCATGGACCAAGCGCAGCCGAGCGTATCCGACGTGTATCGATTTCCGATCAACAGATTCATATGTTTTCGTTTCCAAACGTGTTTGTGCTCACGGCTATTTTTTGTGTCACATTGTGTCAACTTGACTTTTGAAGAAATGATCATATTGGATTGTACTTTGGCACAATCTTCTGAGGCCGCGGAAGAAAGGACGAGTTCGTTAACCAGCCATTTTCGACAAATGGTTCTGTTTTCATCCATCGATATCGCTTTTTACAAAAGCAAGAATCCATGTTTCCGTTCAAACTATGCAAGGTGCGAAAGAATGCTAAAATCGAAAATTGGGGGGAAGTGGGGAATTCTTAGACACACATCATTTTTGCACAATATCTCTGCCAAAAAGATGTTTCTTCAATCACTGACAACCTTGACGTTTACTCAATGTAAAAACAAAACTTCTGGCTCATACCGATCCATAGAATAATATTTCTTCAACACATGCATGAAAAACACGGGTTTTCGAGCGTGTAAAGCGAGCCAGAGGTTGCTGTTTTCAGAGCAGGAAAAAAAAACTGGGAAAAAACTCCTAGCAGGAAAAAAAACTCCAGCTGGAGGGAAAAAAACTCGAAACCCCGTGTATTCATGCATTCGTTGAAGAAAATATCGTATGCACCTATGGGTAGATCAACTTTCTATCATATGGGTGATATGGATGGTTCCATTCTCATCTCTCATAAAGTTCTGGAGTTAAATGGAACATTGCCCGACTGCTGCCCCGAAGACGCGTGTTCGATTCCTGCCAGCTTCGCTTTCTACCAACCCGATTTTTGGGTTCCAGCTTATCAAACAGTTCAAGAAAACTGTCTTGTCAGGTAATACAGGACAAAACAGTTCGGCTCGCTGTTCCTTTCCCGAAATACTGCGATTCGCGCACGGGCGTTCGTGCGTTGCCCAATCCTCGCACTAGTTTTGAACATCTGTCGAATCAGCGCCGAGCATTGTCAGTGGCTGCAAGAGAATTTCACGATTTCGAGTAGGATCGTCTACGAGTTTTATTTTCAAGCTGAAATTTATGAGTTGTAAGGACTTGCCCTCAGATGGAGTCAGCAGTGCGCTTAGATCAGAAACTGAAGCCAGTGACCAACACACGCGCGCTTTGTGTGAGTGAAACGGCCAGACACGGTGCGTGTGGACTATGGATGGTCATGGCTCAGGTGTAATATCATCCCCATAAAAAAAAACCTTTAAAAAGTTCAAAAAAGTTTGTCGAGTAACACAGAACAAGAAACATTGAGAAAATTTTGTTTTTAAAGAACTGACAGATGATATGCGTATGACTTTCAAAAAAATATTGTGAGTGAAGCCTGCACGACTTGCGAAAGAGAATTTACTTTTGATTATTCTATCAAAGTTATTCAACACGGAATAAGCTTTTCTACTCGTAGAAAATAATATGATGTTGTAATAGAAGAATACGTGAATCGTTCATTCTATCAGTCTGCACGATAATATAATAATAAAGAGCGAAATAACGAACATCCGCTTTGTAATATCTGCTGAGCAATATTACAAGAAACAGTGATATCCCCATGAAAAAACTTTTAAAAAGTTGAAAAAAATTTGTCGGGTAACACAGAACCAAAAAAATTGTGAAAATTTTGTTTTTAAGGAACTTACAGATTTAATGCGTATGACCTTGAAAGAATATTGTGACTAAAGCCTGTATAACTTCCGAAAGGGAATTTATTTTGATTATTCTATTAGAGTAAATCAACATCGAATAAGTTCTTCTACTTGTAAAAAAGAATGTCATGTTGTTATAGAAAAATACGTGAACCGTTTATTCTACCAGTCAGCACCGTAATATAATAATAAAAGAGCGAAATCACGTACATTAATATTCACTGAGCAATACTACAAAAAACAGCGATATCCCCATAACAAAAACTTTTGAATAGTTGAGAAAGGTTTGTCGGGTAACACAGAACAAAGAACATTGTGAAAATTTTGTTTTTACGGAACTTACACATGTAATGCGTATGACCTGGAAAGAATATTGTGATTAGAGCCTGCACGACTTCCGAAAGAGAATTTATTTTGATTAATCTATCAGAGTTAATAAACATCGAGTAAGTTTTTCTACTTGTAAAAAAGAATGTCATGTTGTTATAGAAACATACGTGAACCGTTTATTTTACCAGTCTGCACCGTAATTCATTAATAAAGGAGCAAAATTACGTACATCAATATTCACTAAGCAATATTACAAAAAACAGCGATATCCCCATAAAAAAAACTTTGAAAAAGTTAAAAAAAGTTTGTCGGGTAACACAGAACAAAAAACATTGGTTCCATACCCATTGACAAATATCGACAAATTACTAGTAACAAACAGTAATGATATCACATCGTCGGGCAGCCCATAATTATTTTTGAGTGTGACTCTTTTGGCATGCTTACTCAATGGTAATGAGAGGAAGCTACAGAGACTGCAAACCATTCAAAAATTTACAAAAAAGCTCGACAAACCGCTTGTTTTTATGGAGCATATACCTGTAAAATATTTTTAAAATCACAACGAAAAAATGCGTCATTCCATTACTCTGGCATAGAATTATAAGATTCAAAGAAGTTGCGCATTTCTCTGATTTTAGTGGGCGTTCCAAAAAAATAATCCGGTTCTCCAAACAGTGTTCTTATATAAGCAATCAAATTGGTGTCGCATATTTTTTATATTACCTCCATTATTATACAACAAACGAGTTGCCGGGAAATTACTGATGATTTCAGCTAATTTTAATGGGTTTTTTGTCTGGTTCTGGTTTTTGCTACAACATTTTTCTATAAAATATGAAGATAATATTATAGTTACCGAATCTGATATACAATACTGCAACAGCACACAGAAGGATTCCAACAAACACTTGCATCCTCCTTCAATTGGAAAAAGTAACGGGGGTGTCAAAAAAGCTTCTAACGATGTCGATGTAACTAATAGACATGCTGTCTTCTGGCTGGGTTTATTTACGATTTTTGATCGCATTCTAAACACTAAATTTCATCGTAAAATTCAAAAAACTGGGACAAGACATTAAAAAAAATGATTGAATTCACGACTTTAGCAGGGACATTGAGAATTTTTTTTCTAAACAAGTCAATAAAAGTTGTTTTTAACTTTGTATGTTCCGATACTTGTGAAAATAAAAAATTCCACTTTTTTAATGAAGTTATTAACTCGTTGGATTCCCAAAAGTTTAATGACTTTTTCCATCATATCCTGAAATCTCCCAAATCCTCCTCAATCTTTCCGGGTAACTCAGAATCTTCGTCTAGGATCCTCTAGAATTTCTGCAGATTTTATGAATTACAAAGGCTTTAATGTCATTTTACAAATTTCAAGAGAATTTCATTAATCCCAGTTTCTTGAAATTATTTTTAGACTCTAATTCTTTTCGAGAAATCTCAACAGTGAAGGATGCCGAAGAGTTTTGTATGATTTACAGGGATTTTGAGTGTTTATCAGATATTTTTAAAAAATAGATCAAAATTACAAAATATTGCTTGGAATTCCCTGGCTATTACGGGATTCAATGGTATTCTGAGAAACGTCACGTGATTTTGAGAATTTAGTTTGTCTAATATTATCATGTTTGTTTGTAAATTTAATTTTTCCAACGAAGTATCTTATTGTTCGATTGATAATATTATAATCTGGTTGCGAATCTAACGAACTTTGTCGAAAAGTCATCAGTCATTGATTGGTTAAGTAATTCAATTGGGTAATTTAATGCGGAATCGTCCGATTGACATTGCCATCATTTATCTTGTTCGCAAAATAAATTCATATTAACCTGAATTTTGCATACTAAAATATTAGGGCTCTACTGGGGTAGAGGGCCTTAAGGAACACATTCTCATACTCGCCACTGATATTTACATCACGCGAAGTTTGGCTAGCAAATTGGATTTTTCATTGTTTGGAAAGCATTTTTACGATCAAAAAAAAAAAAAAAAATACACGCCGTATTGGGAAAAATTTCATGTAAAACTTGTGAAACTTCTTAAGATGAACAATTTTTCCCTGAATGATCTCTTCCTACACGTAGGGCTCTCAGAGCGACACACTTCGCTCCGATAGCGATACCCTAAATATGGTTCCGAAAATTAACCAACGCAGGTAGCCATAGCAACGCCATCGTGACGCTGTCGCAGCTCTACCGTATACGTGTCAGAGCGATACACTTTTTGTGCTGTCACAGCAATATGGAGTTTTCCATGTGTGTTATCACGATGAAAACGAAAACTATTTGTCTTAGCGAAAAATAATCAACAATGAATTTGTAGAGTTTTTATGGTAAACAATTTTTGGTTCCTTCATTCTTTTCAAATCTCGCATATTTTTTCTCAAAAATGGAACTTTATATTTTTGGTATATAAAAAATTTCAGGTTTCTTAAAATAAATAGGGGAAAGTGGGGAATCGTGGGACGGATCCGAACAGCTTATATTATGTTATCTCGATCAGAGCTCTTATTATTAAGGACAATAATTATGCGTAGCCGTTTGTATCCTTCGCTGTGACTCGAAAATCGAGCTTCCCAGTGTTTCCTCGCGCTCCTGTGTTTGCCCATGTTTTGGAAGTGCTGTCCCAAACCCATTCGAGTAATGATGCAATTTCTTCTCATTCAGCTTTAGCCCTTCAACTCTCATAATTCATTTTAGACGGGAAGTCTTTCAGTCGTTTACACACCGCTATAATGCAAAACATAGGTCGTGGGGAATCATGAGACACTTTCAGTGGGGAACTGTGAGACACTACATATTAGTGGTTCGCGGTATGTTAAATTGTATTTTGTTTGGTATTCTTGACTTTCCCCGTTTTGCAGCCACTATGCAGCGTTATGACGTGAATAAAGGAGATAGGCTTGATTATGCTGCCAATGTTCTCACATGCAAAATCTGTGAAAGTGACTTATATTTTTTGAAATTATTTCCTAATAATCATTCTAAACCCATTTTCATAGCCCTAATAAAGTTGTTGGCTTGAAGGTGTTGAGTTTAAATTCGGTTTACGCGGTGTCTCACAATTCTCCACCATTTTCCGAAATCCCGAAATGTCACTTTTTTTGTAAAAGTCATGTGAGTCTCCAGAAAATAGTATATTATGCACCTGGGGATAGACAGAGGCGTTTTTTGTTGACAAAAAACGCATCTATCCATAGGTGCATACGATATTTTCTTCAACGAATGCATGAATACACGGGGTTTCGAGTTTTTTCCCTCCAGCTGGAGTTTTTTTCCCTGCTAGGAGTTTTTTTCCCAGTTTTTTTCCCTGCTCTGAAAACAGCAACTTCTGGCTCGCTTCACACGCTCGAAAACCCGTGTTTTTCATGCATGTGTTGAAGAAATATTATTCTATGAATCGGTATGAGCCAGAAGTTTTGTTTTTACATTGAGCAAACGTCAAGGTTGTCAGTGATTGAAGAAACATTTTTTTGGCAGAGATATTGTGCAAAAATGATGTGTGTTTAAGAATTCCCCATTTTCCCTCAATTTTCGATTTTAGCATTCTTTCGCACCTTGCTTAGTTTGAACGGAAATATGGATTCTTGCTTTTTTAAAAATCGATATCGATGGATGAAAACAGAACCATTTGTCGAAAATGTCTGGTTAACCAACTCGTCCTTTCTTCCGCGGCCTCAGAAGATTGTGCCAAAGTACAATCCAATATGATCATTCCTCCAAAAGTTATCGAGTTCACAGATTATTTTTCATTAGTTTTTGTACGGGCTTTCGTTCCCGGTACTGATAGTAGAGTCACGGTGTTTTGGGTAGTGCGGGTATTGGCTGGCTGATAAAGGAGTGAATAGAAGTGAAGAGTGAAAAAGTGGTGGTGAGTAGAAAGGTCGAGGGTGAAAGTTTGAGTGAAAGTGAAGGGAGTGAAAGGGGAGTAAATGTAAAGAAGTGAATGTGAAAGTAATAGAGGACGTATTTTTGAGGGTATACTATCCAAAAATAATTACGCGATGTTCTATGGGGGAGGCAAAGGAGGCGCACTAGGAACTGGTTTTCTTAT
>WSXT02005800.1:0-14895 GCA_011762715.2 Neuroterus valhalla | reverse complement strand
ATAGCATTTGCACAGATTTTGAGCGCTTAGCGCCGCATATCTCGCAAACTGTACATAGAATTGAAAAAATGTATGGGGATATTTTTTTTGTCTCCTTATAACCTACAAGGTTGCAAAGGTTACAAAATGCAAAGTTCCATCCAAATAAATCAATTCTTTCTAAATAAAATTTCGGGGGAAATTAAAAGGACAAAAATAAGGTACTCATTCTTGCATAATCATGCAGCTTCGGCTATTAGAGATTATCTTATATTGAAAATTGTCACTTTTTACAACAAATAATGAAAACACGCCTTTCAACAAAACCGCCCACATACAAACTAGATTAACTTTGTACAAAACAATTTAGATTCATTGAAGGAAAGCATGAATTAACAAAGACAGCTTCCAAGTGTTACTGCAAAAAATACGAAGTTTTAACACAGAACAATTCATCTGTTTAATGAAATTCAAGGACAATTTAAGAGGGCAAATGTAAGGTACTCATCCTTGTGTAATGATGTAGATTTGCCGACTAGAAATTCTTCTACATTGGTTCCTTCAGAATAATCAAAGTCTACTCAAAATCCCTTGAAATTTCTCAAAATATTTAGAGATACCACAAGCTGCTAGAAATATTTGCCCTTAAATATCTAATTTTCTTCAAGACAATTAAATTCTATTAGACATTCGTTGAAATTTTTCGGAACATTTAGAGATACCACAAACCCCGAGAAATATTTGCCCTAAAATATCTAAGTTCCTCCAAAACAATTGAATTCTATTGAAAATTTCTTGGAATTTTCCAAAATATTTAAAGAATCCACAAATTCATAAAAATTATTGCCCTGAAATATCTAAGTTCTTTCAGAATAATTAAAGTCTATCAAAAATTCATTGAAATTTTTCCAAATATTTAAAGATACCACTGACTCCCAGAAATATTTGCCCTAAAATATCTAAGTTTCGCCGAACCAATTAAATTCTATTGAAAATTTCTTGGAATTTCCCAAAATATTTTAAGAATCCCCAAATTCATAAAAATAATTGCCCCAAAATATCTAAGTTCCTTCAGAACAATCAAAGTCCATTGAAAATTCCTTGGAATTTTCCAAAATATTTAAAGATACCACAAACTCCTAGAAATGTTTCCCCTTAAATATCTTAGTTCCTTCAGAACAATTAAATTCCTTGGAATTTTCCAAAATATTTACAGAATTCACAAATTCATAAAAATAATTGGCCTCTAATATCTAAGTTCCTACAGAACAATCAAAGTCTATTAAAATTCTTCGGAATTTTTCAAAATATTGGAAGATACCACAAACTCCTAGAAATATTTGCGCTAAAATATCTAAGTTCCTCCAAAACAAATAAATTCTATTTTAAATTCCTTGGAATTTTCCAAAATATCTAAAGAATCCATAAATTCATAAAAATAATTGGCTTATAATATCTAAGTTCCTTCAGAACAATCGAAGACTATTAAAGATTCCTTGGAATCTTTCAAAATATTGAAAGATACCACTGACTCCCAGAAATATTTGCCCTAAAATATCTAAGTTTCTCCGAACCAATTAAATTCTGTTGAAAATTCCTTGGAATTTTCCAAAATATTTTAAGAATCCCCAAATTCATGAAAATAATTGCCCCAAAATATCTAAGTTCCTTCAGAATAATCAAAGTCCATTGAAAATTCCTTGGAATTTTCCGAAATATTTAAAAAATGCCACAAACTCCTAGAAATATTTCCCCTTAAATATCTTAGTTCCTCCAGAACAATTAAATTCTATTAAACAATTGAATTCTATTAAAAATTCTTTGTAATCTTCCAAAATGTTCAAAGAATCCACAAATTCCTAAAAATAATTGCCCCAAAATATCTTAGTTCTTCCGAAACAATCAAAGTCTATTAAAAATTCCTTGGGATTTCTCGTAGATAAAGCTAAAGATACACCCTTCAAATATAATACCATGTTATCAGTCACGTGACATTTCGACGGCTCTAAAATTTTAAAAATAAATATATGGGGCCGAAAGTTTTGGAGGTCGCTCAAAATATATAAGGGCAGGTCTGACTGACTCGCTCGATGTTGTATATTGTTCAAATAATACAAATTTATTAACTCTCCTCCAGCTAGGACTCCAGTATCCTGTTCCCAATTAAATCATATAATTAGTCACTTGAAAGACTGTCACATGCCCTTCTATGAAAGTGATGATCTTTTTAATTTTTTTCTAAGTAAAAATAATAAAGTTGATTAAGAATTTAATAAAATCATCACCTGGATTTTGATACAAATTATTAGTCGATCATTTATCTTACATATGCACGCTTATCTGAAAATGTTGTATCTATGTATTTCAAAAACCCCAAAGGTCGAATAATAGTTAAAAAAAGATGCTCCCTTCATGAGAGTTCTATCAGATGATTTTATTTACTGTTATCTAAAAAAAATTTGGTGTCTAGTAGGAATAAATTGTTTAAAATACCATCTCTATATATCCCATGCTATTTATATTGTCTAATATTTCTAAAATGTTGCATTCAAAATAATTTTATTGATAGTGTGCAGATTTTAGTCATAATGGAATATTAATAAATAATCAGATCGGAATATTTGGAGGCATACCCCTTGTGTGGTTTCATCAACGACAAGTATTGAATTTACCAATAAATTCAGTAGGGCTTCGATTTTTTGTAAATATAATATGGAAAAATGAAATGTTGAAGTTTCATCGCGAAAACCTTCCTCGGTGAATGTTTCAAATCCATTAGCATCATTCCCAAGCGGGAAATGCAGCTAGACTGGAATATAAACTGGTGAATTATTGAGTTATCTTTTTCCGCCACCCGAAAATACGTATACACATGGAGTGTGCAACTGGGGGCAGATAGTGTTAGAGTTCGTTTCATTAATTGGAATCGACGGAAATAAAATCAAGCCGATAATCAATTCTAATTCTGCGAATTTTTCCAATTATTGAACGAGGTCAAAACGACATAGACTATGCAAGTACGGAGCAAATTCTATATTTTACATATAATAATAATTGAAGTATTTGAAACATTGTCAAGTGTTGCAACAAAAGTATTGTATTATTTTTTCTGAGAATTGGAAGAATAGGCGGATGACTTATTCTAAGTGATATATTATGTAATATGCGCACGCTATCGGTTATTGATCAAACGTTTCCAATCAAAATTATGTAACAGACCAAAGCTACTTACATTATTAAAGCTGGATTGCGTGTATAATAATCTGCCTATAACGATATGGTCGATAGTTAAAATTTTTGTGGATATTTTCAATAATTTATTTCGAAAATTCTAATTTTTGGACAACCGCTGAAGTTCTGTAATTTTTCAATATTTGTATATTTTCTTTGGATTATTTGGTAGATCAAGGATCCACCCATCATTTAAGAAAAATGTATATCTCAAACTGGAAGGAATAAATTTATGTAAGATTTGACATCGCCAGCTTTCATCAAGAGTTTAACGGTTATGGAGATAACTGTACAAAATTTGAATGAAAAATGGGAAATTATGATTGTGGGCAATGCTACACGAGACGAGAAAGTAAATTAATCTCTTTGAAATTGTGGATTCGGACAGTTTTGAAATATCTGCAACTAAGATTCCTAAAATGCATGAAACTGTTAACTGAACCGAACAGAAAGTGTAAGGATCGAAATTAGTCGAGTTACTCACAATGAAATAGAGAAATTACAAAATTCATTATTCAGTCCGAAGCAAGTAATGACGAACACATACTCAAGGAGATTCCATCAAATAAACTACATCATCAATTTAATCATTTATTTGGCTATAAATTCCTGAGTAAACATCAGTCGTCAATTAATTAGTAGACATTTTCCGTTCCCAGTATGAGATTTCCCGAAATTCCTGGAATATTTCGCCAAATATTTCGGGTTCAGAATCTACAGATATAAACATTTTTTCAAACGCTTTCAAGAACTCTAAACAATGTTTGTAATTTGGAAATATATTCATTACTAATATCAAAATCAGCACTACTATCAAAGTATCTTCATAGAAGATTGGTCGAGTAGGATTATTTATCGCAATACTCCGTTATAATGTTTTTCCTCATCACTATATAACATTTTTATTCCACATACTATGAAGCAACAAAAGGTTCCAGAAATTGCGATTGATTTGTATGCATTTGAACAAAATTATATTTTTTCATGTGAGTAGGTTTTATGAATTGAAATACGAAAATTCTATATTTTTTTGGAATAATAAATAACTTTGTACTTAATCGCAATAATGTTGAATTTGCTAAAATTTTACTTCATGTTTTGCTCCTAAATATTTTTTGGTTTCAAATTATAAATTATTAAACACTGCAAAATCATCAAATTAATTTTGTTTCGCACCAAACCTCAAAAACGAACTTGACATAGTTGGCATAGCCGATTTTAGGTCTCAGTCAGTCAAAGGTCAAAGGTCAAAGAGAGAGATAGGGAGAGAGAGAGAAAATATGTTTTTCCGAATATATTCTATTAAAGAGTTTCTGACAACCCAAATATAAGAATAATTTTTCGCTATATGAAATGCAGCAGCTGGGTTGGAGTAGATTTCTGATTTTGA
The DNA here is from genome assembly GCA_011762715.2 of Neuroterus valhalla. NCBI lineage: Eukaryota > Metazoa > Arthropoda > Insecta > Hymenoptera > Cynipidae > Neuroterus > Neuroterus valhalla. The sequence continues at coordinate 10,295 of WSXT02005800.1, read as the reverse complement.
CATAGGAAGTTCATTTTGATATTTTTTTTCTAAAATATCTACCTCACGGACGGCAAATATTATGAACTGTCTATCGATACCTGTCGATACCAGAAGATTGCTCCGCTCATTGACGAAACATAACTAAGATCAATAATAGTATTTTTATTTGAGATAGCTTCTTTATTTTGACACGGATATTCTTTCTCTTTGATTTATAAAAATTTCAATCTCTCAAATTGGGTATAAACCATTGATTTTAAAGCCTAAACAATGAGAAACAAACTTTGTATTAACGGATTGTGAAGAAAAAAGTTTCGAAGAAAATCAATTTGTTACTGATTTGAAGAAGTCATCACTTCAGCTTACCCTGAAAGGGATTTGGCCTAATGGTACAATAATGATAATAATAATAACACTTGGAAATTTCCTTGAAAATTCATACTTTATGTAATGAATCTAAATCATTGTGAAGAAAATTCAACATCAGTGTGCCTCATGTTGGAAATTCGAATTTTCTCGCGGTTGAACATGGAAATTTCCTTGCAAATTCATTCTTTCCCATTACAGCACACTTTTTGAAATTTTAATGAAGTACACATGCTCAATATTTTTTGTGCAAAAACTGATAATCTCAAAATTCGACTAGCTCTTATTTCAGCAGTTAATAAGAATTTTCATCAGATTCCTGCAGTGGGCTGATGACCCACTCAGTGTAAAAATAACCTATAATAATTCGTTTACAATGATAAAACGTAAAAGAGTTTACCTAACCCTGAAATGGATTTGGCTTACTGGTATCATTATAATATTATTCGCCCTCCTAATTTGCCCTTGAATTTTATCGAGTTGATGAGTTGTTTTCTTGTTGGAAATTCGAATTTTTCGCGCTTGGACATGGGAATTTCCTTGCAAATTCATACTTTCCTATCACACCATACTTTTCAAAATTTTAATGAGGTACAATCGCTCAATATTCTTTGTGTGAAAACTGATAATCTTAAAATTCGACCAGCTCTTATTTCAGCAATAAATAAGAATTTTCATCAGATTCCTGCAGTGGGCTGGTGACCCACTCAGTGTAAAAATAACCTATAATAATTCATTTACAATGATAAAACGTAAAAGAGTTTAGCTTACTCCGAAAGGGATTTGGCTTAATTGTATAATAATAATAATAATAATAATAATAATAATAATACTAATAATAATAATAATGATAATAATAATAATAATAATAAGCGGCTCAGAAAGTTGTTTTATTGAACACCTGTCGCATTGTTAGGAATTTCCTCGACCATCAGGAAGCTTGCGACTAAAACCTTGTGGCGTAACAGTTGGTAGCTCTGAAAAAGCATCCAGAGGTGACCTAAGTTGCCTTCAACAAACTCTGCTGCTATGTAGTGACAACATCATTATGAGACGAACTTCATATTACACCAATTACATGATATTGTGCCTGCGAAAATATTTGCGCAACAAATTTCGATCTTTGTTTTAAAATTTTTTGATTGTTAACATCTTGACTTCATCAGGCACTTGACTTAGTTCGTGGCTGATGATAAAACACCGGGCAAAAAGACCCAAGATTAATTTCCGACGAAATAATAATAATAATAATAATCACTTTGTGTAGATGGAAGTCACCAATTACATCATGGAATACAGGATTGTGTGAATTCTTAAAATTAAAAAGAAAGCCTTCTATAAGTTTGCATAATTTTCAAAATGCTTGAAGTTTTTATTTTTGGATTCTTTGAACACCTTTTCTTCAATTATTCTTTGTTTCAATATTTGACTACTCTGAGTATAGTCAGTTGATCCTTTTATTCTATAAGATGTTCAACATGTCTGAATTGATCAATTTCACTATGGCTGGATCATTACATCATTTTTACATTTTTGAGTACAATATTACTCTCTCTTAATTCCTTTTTTTTTGCGAAAAAATCTTTCTTAGAAACTTTACTATTCTGAACATGCATCTCTGTATTTTGATTTTTTTTCTCTATTTCTCGTTCATTTCCTCACATTCAATGAACTCGAAAGGCAAGTTTTCATTGAATTGCGGAGAACATTCCCGAAACGTTCCAATATTCTCACTTGAAGCACCGTAGCTAACCCAGGACAAACATCCATCTAATGTGATCATAGATCATTTCGAGTCAATAAACCATCCATCGTAAACTATGGTCAACACAGTATCCAAAGAGACCGGTTCTGAGTTGGCAAGTTAGTTGTCGCAGAAACGAATAGTTGAATATTGACTGGTTACAGTATTCTGAATCGCGTCTTGAATAATTTAAGCTCCCCAAGTCCCTTATCAATTAGCTTGGCCGTCTACTAATGAACTGTGGATCACCTAATTGTAATTAGCCTAGTGTAACCCAGTGCAGGGGAGAGTTTGTGGTGCAGGCAATGAAGGGAAAACAGGGGTGCTAGGAATAGTATATATGTACTTACATATATATAGGGATGATGGTTCGCGACCACTGATGATAACGGGCTTAAATTTAAGCAGACTTTTTTCACCTACAATTTACTCTCATCCCACGCTTTGATTCAACCTCTGTGATCTTTCCACAAAGCTGTGCTCTTCATCCGGAATTCCAGTACGTCTGCTCGTCGCGGATTCACATCTACCTCTGTAATCGCTAGTTCATCTCAACTCTGAATAATCCTCTTCGACTGTGTCTGCCACCACGAGAAGTCAAATACCTTCAAGGGAGCTTTCGCGGATCTCCTGAATTCTATTTAACCCTTTAACACGTTCACGGTGGATCTAGATTCAGCCGTGCGTCACTTCTAGGAGAGTGATAACGCATACTAACTTTGCACGAAAAGGCACGAATGCAATCTTCGGTACAAACGCATTCAATCACACGTTTCCACCATTAGGATTGCACCTTCAAGTTGAGGAAGTTGAAACATTTACATTGCTATTCATGAATTATAGGTCTCCGCAATCTCTAAATATAAACTTTGTTGAAAATATTTGATATTTCATATCTTGAACATAAATAAAAAATAAGTTCTGTTACAGGCGATTTCTATATGTATTTTTTAGATTGCAAACGTCACAAGACACAAAGAACACATTTAGATAAGTGTGGCTGAAGTGTCCGACTAGATAGAAGAACATTGAAGCGTCTTATTCTCCATTGAATTTGGTTAATCATGTCGTTAAATTATCGCTGATCTGATTTTGTGCATGAAAATATAACTTTTTTTATCAGAAAGGATCTCGTAAACAAACATTTTGAATCTGATTTATACAAACGTGATGTATGAATTGATCCGGACATTCTTTCGCTAACTCCTCTCCGTCCCCCCTAAGCTTTTTTTCGAATTTCCATGCCCTCTTCCCTACTCCTATACTTAATTTATCCCTTTGCGTTTCCTCTCTCACCTCATACCCAGGTGTCCTCTAATCCACTCGTAGAAACCATCTCACATATCGTTCCTGTAACCTTTCCATCTCTTCCCTTTCCTTCCATCTCCATATTTCTGCTCCATATCCTAAAACCAGCCATACCAGGGTATCAGAAAACCACAATCTCCTTCTCCAATCTTTCTTGAATCTTCTTTTTCCTCTTCCCCATACCTGGTTTTCCCCCACATTATCTTCGTGTTCCCTATGTTCAGTGTCAATTTCTTCTCATCTCAGAATTTCCCCAACCCTGTAATTAGAACCGTCATTCCCTCTCCATCCTCTGCCATCATTACCATATCATTTGCGTATGCCAGTGCATACATCTTTACTTTTCCCATCCTAACACCTCCCCGCCATTTTATGCTCATTGCTCCTTCACCTACTTGATATCGCCTACTTGATCAGCTACTTGCAACCTGCTTTTGTCTCACGAAATATTTCTGGAACTCTCTTTATTAGACCTTCCCATATACTTGTGCCACCATTACCTTTTCTATCTCTTCCCGATCCATTTTTACGCCGTCTCTAGGTCTACGAACATAGCTATCATTCCTCCCTTCTTATTTTTAATTATCCTATTTATTATATAATTTACAACGTATATGTTGTCCATTATGGTAATACCGTTACATACAACTTGTGTAAGGTTGGCATAAGCGTCACTCCCCTATAATCCTTCACATCCCCTCCTTTGTCTTTTTTCAATATCGGTACCACTGCTTCTTCCTTCTATATCTCTGGCCAACCCTCTCGTCTCCATACCCTATTGCACATTATCCACACCCATTCCTTTAGTTCATTTCCCCTATGTTTCCATACTTCGCTTGGATTCTTATCCGGACGTCGAGCTTTCTCCTCTTTCATCCTTCCGTAAACATTGATTATTTCTTCTCTTGTTATGTCCTCTTCCTCTTCTCTTTCCCTTCCCTTTCTTCCACCCTTCCTTACCCTTCCAAGCAGATCCATGAAATACTTTTTCCATTCAACAATCTCTATATTCTGCTTCACCCTTTGCCTCCTTTTCCTCTCTTTATTTACTAGTTTCCAAACCTCTTCTTTTCTTCTAGCCTCCTCTGCCTCTTCTTCAAACCTTCTATTTTTCTCCTCTTTTTTCTCATCACACATCTCAGTATATTCCTGCCCGCTCCTCCCGAATCAATTCTTTCTTACTTGTTTCCTTAAAAACTCTTTTTATTTCTCCTATCAATATTTTCATCTCTTCATTACCATTCCCTTCTCTCACTCTTACATCCTTCAGCTTCTTTTTGATTGCTCTTTTCTTTCTATTAACCAATCACTTCCTATTCTTTTCACCTTCATCTTTACTTCCTTTTTACCTGTATGTTCGATACTATTATCCCCCTCTAACGTTAGTATTAATAGGAAGTGATCAGAATCTATGTTATCTCTTACCTATAGTTTCTTGACCTTCTCTGTTACCTCGTCGTCTACTAGCACATAGTCATTGGCCGTTCCCTTTTCACCTCCCAAACGCGTATATTCACCTTTCTCATCCCCGTCCATGTTTCCGTTTATGATAAACTATCCCATTTCCTCTAAGCATTTTAACAATTTCTTCCCTTTCCCATTCAGTACCTCGTCTTTGCATTTTCTTCTTCACCCTTCTCCCCGTTCCTCCATTTCCAATCATCTTCTATTCTCTGTTCAGTTACATATGACTGCCTTTTCTTCAAAACAACCTCCGTCTTATCTTCCCTATTCTTTAATTTCACCAGCGCCATTTCGTCTTTCTTCCCATCATCCCTTCTTATACTCTTCACTTCTTTTACCAGTTCTACCAGTTCTACCAGTCTTCGCATTGATCTCATCTTGCACTTCTTGTACACCTTCCTTCAAATTTTTCCCCTCTAATCTTATACCTTTCATGACAGTATTGTTCCTTCTTCCCTCTCTCTCACTCTTTTCATTTCTTCTTTCTATTTTCCTCAACCTTTCCTTATTCCCTTCCTCCTTCTCCATCTCCGCCCCTTTCAACTTTATGGATTGCGTTTCGTATTTTTCTATCCTACTGTCTAACTTATCTACTCTTTTCTATGGCTCCTCCTGCTTCTCTAGGCTCTGCACCCTTTTCTTCAAGTTTTTCCTCTTTTTTTCCTATTTTTCCATTTCCCGTCTGATTATCTGTTTTATTTCGTCCCCCGTCCCTCCTGTCTCTTTCTCTGCATTCCCATTACCTCTAACATCATTTTAGGTTTTTTTCCAATTTAGGTCTTTCGACGTCCCTCTAGCCTCATCTCTGCTATTATCTATTCTCTTACTGCTACTTCGTTTTCAGCGTCCCCAAAAACTCAAGATTACCGAGTTTCACTTTTCCAGTCCCCATAAACTGCCCTAATTACATTTATTTATATTATTTATTAACGCGGTTTTCTCAAAACAGTGTTTTTTTAAGCTGGCGGCCCCGATTCCGGCCGATCTACTGGGTCGATTTGGCTCAAACTTGAAGGAAATTTTGATAAGGTATATCGCTATCGTATGACCCTTGATCATAATCTTTCATTAACATTTAACAACTTTTTTCAACAATTTACGTTGCAAAAAACGGTCAAAAACACAAAAACTTCTACCATCAATTCATTTTTAAATATTTTTCAATAATTGAGGTTTCATGCGATACCCACGCATGTGCTTCTAAAGAAAATTTTTGGATTTTGTCTTTCAGATAAGCCAAAGTGGAGTTATCGTGGCCGCCGAATAAAAATCGATTTTTTTCGGGCTGGCGTACCTCCACGGAAAGTCATGAAAAAATTTTTTTTTTAAATTTTTTTCACATTGGAAAATATGTTGAGAAACCCTTTTTTATGCATTAGGGTCTGCTACCAAAAAATAATTGTTAAAAAAAGGGTCTTTATTTGTGTACTAGCCCCTTAAGGGTTGCCCCTTCTTTTTCTGTTTCCCCACTGCCCCTTCCCCCTCTTTTACGTTTAATGAAACTGTTCGATAGATCCCAAGCTTGTCCCTTTCTAATGTCCTATATTTACCCCACGTCACCCATCAATCACATTCAAATCTCCACGGCTTTGACCCCGCCATCTGTCTCTAGCGCCCGAAATCCGTACCTACGCCAGGAACTGTGACGTCACTCCAAACTAAACGCAGTATCTCAATCACACAAATCTGTCTCAATCGTAAAAATCATCCACGTCCCAAGTCTCCCCTTTCACACACCATTCACCGTCTCACCTCGATTTCGACCAAAATCCAACGATAACTTCTAACAAAACATGCACTGTGTCTTTTGACAGTCACGCGGGAAACGGAAGTAGTCTTTTCTAGGTATTTTTATTATTAAACCATTAGGACAAATCCCTTTCGGGGTGAGCGTAACCCATTCACGCTCAATCATTGTGAACGAGTTATTATTGGTTAAGTTGCACACTGAGGAGGTCACCAGTCTCCTGCAAGAATAAAATCAGATATTCTTGGAAAATTCGCCTTGTTGGCTTGAAATTCAAACTTTTTTTTCAATTTTATTGTCTTATTGATTTGAAAATGACAAAAAAACAATAAATTATGGGTACAAAAAGAAACTACGGTTGGCAACAAGGTCAAACCTCGACCATTACACTGGGAGCGTCACCACCTCGCCAGTTCAGAAGGTGTGTATAGAAGTTATACATCAAAAATGTTTGCATTTTACGCTTGTAGTGCCTCTTTGCAATTTCAGAACACTGACCTTTCCGACGTGTTTAATGGCTAGTCACTGGGTGTATGTTTCTACTTCTACACTGAGCAAGAAATTCAGTAGGCCTAGCTTAGCAGTGCTGCCCCCCTTGCTTGAGACACCCAAGTAACCAGCTAAAAGCTAGGTTGACTTGGGAGTTAAGTAGATATTACTTGGCATGCCAAGCAGTACCTACTTGGCTCCTGAGTCATCCTAGCTTTGAGCTGGTTACTTGGGTCTCTCAAGGAAGGGTGGCCGCACTGCTAAGCTAAGCCTACTGAACTTTTCGCTCAGTGTACTGCGAAGCGTGTAAATGGCATATAGTAGGGGCACTCAATCAGGGTTACTTAGTGATCCAAGCAGCTCGAAAGGGTGAATTCGACAAACCGAATCAGTGTGATCAAGATGGGAGGAGTTGGGCAATGACGTGTCTCGACTCGAAGTATTATCTTCCACTCGAACGATGCTGGCCTGTTCCACCATGTTAAAACCATCCACCAGAACTCTACCTGACTGACTGATCAAGAACGGCTGTGCAATCCCGTAACAATTGAGTACATTTGATGGCTTGCTTCCATTAGTTTCATGTTATGATCCAAGTTTATCACTGGTTCTAATGATTATTGACTCAACATTATCGCGCGATGATATCGGCACATTACGGTTGTAGCCTAACATTAACATAACTGATCTGACATCATTTCTGTTACTAGTTTCTGATTGAAATGTCGAGTCATCCCATGTCATTAATTTAAGGTATTACTAAAAGATTATTTTATCTCTGCTATGAATAATAATATTGTCAAATTCGTCGATTTTCATCTTGAGCTTCTTTTGCGGGATGAACAAAGAATAATCTTCATATACCTAGGAAAATAAGGCTTTACTGAAAACCCTAAAACTACACAATATTGCAGCAAAAAATATTTAGATGAAGGAGAAAAATTGACTTATTTTAGGGTGCAACAGAAAAAGACTAAGAGAACTCGAAGTCTCCCTTCGAAGCAAATGGGCAAAAGACTGGTCATGGAAATGATGTAGGTCACATAACCTCAACATGGTTAAGCAGATAATAGAAATAATTTAGGTCACAAACCTTCCTCTTTCCTCAAGTCTCTTGGGGGCGGAAAGGCACTCCTGTGACTGTGATTGAGAATAATGTAGGCCACATCACCTCAAAATGGTAAATCGTGTTATGCTAGAGACTTGCCGCACTTTTGCCACTTTCGAGGGTGAGAGATGCCGCAGAAAGACAATTCGGTTCGGGAGACTCGTCACGAAATTGCCAGTCTTCTCGGGAGAGATGACGCGGGAGAGAATTGCTACAACAGAAACATGCGCAGGAGAGACTTGCCACATGTGACTCTATACGGACCCTATATTCATACTATAATGATTTTCTTAGAATTTTTCAAGTAATTCTGGGAGAATCATTGAAAAAACTTAGAACAAAAATAAAGAATGTTGAAATTTCAAAGTATTTTATAGTTCTGAGGTTATTTTAAAATATTGAAATAATTCCGAGAGATTTCAAAATTTTTGATGAGAGTCACAACATTTTCTAGAATTTTATAATATTTTAAGGTAATTTGAAGATCAAGGTCATGTGACACATGACTATCACATGGCCTTATATTCAAGCTTCGAATTCCTAAATTTTAAATTTAAGAACTTCAAAGGAAATTATTATATACTGCTCAGGTGTTCCAAAACATTTATTATAGCATACAAAATCTGATGAACCATCGTGTCCGATAACCTAATATTTGTGAGAAATGAAAAATAAAAAGTAATGAGTTGTCTTCGGGACATCCAGTTGGAACAAAGTTCATCAACTTATAAATATAATAGATGAAGTCAATATTGTTTTTTTAATATTTTGCAGTATTCCGGCCACGTTGTTTATTGTGCTGAAGAAGATCTGAGCTCCTAGACTACATTTGTAACATGAAAACCAACCCAGTCTTTTGAACCAATAAACATTTTTGTTTTAACAAAACTTATAAGAAGGAGCTGAAATAGATATGCATGAAGCTCCTTGTTCTGGCGTATAACATTTCACAACAACTTCTTGCGTATATATATTTTTTTATTCTATGAATAATATAAAAATAATCAATACATATCAATAATCAATTATCAAGACTATAAATATAATATGCAATGAAAATATTGTTTACCAAACCTTTTTTTATGCGTAGGCTCTGTCATTAAAAATGCTGAATAAGATATTTATATCAAATGTATAATATTGGACATGAATCCTACTTTGTTAAGTCAAAAAAATTGTTTTCGTTTATTTTTGCATTTTCGGATAGATATATGTTTTAGAAATATACCTGAAAATTTTCAAGTCAAAACATAAAAAAATTCGAAAGTTATGAGCCGTTGAATGGAGCAGTCAAAAATTGTAGAAGATTTCAAATCAGCCACCACGAAAACATACGAAATGATGAATAATAATTGTAATTATATCGCAAAAGTTCAACCTAATTTTTTGCATTTTTTACGGAAAACTTTAAACGCGTTTTTCGACTTTATGGAAGTCCTGGAAGGCGCAAAAATATTGAGGACTCGCTATGAAACTTTTTTGACATATTCTCAGAAGGTATTCACACAAAGTAGACTATCATCATCAAAAAACATTTAACATTGTTTGTTTGAAAAATAATTAGTAGCAATAAAATGTGAAAAAATCTATTATTTTCCAAAATCGCATAACTTTCCCATTTTTGAGTTTTTTTTTGTTCATTGAAGTCCACATTTTGCGCTATAGTGTCTAGATTAAGAAAGTCTTGCCATTTTTTGTTCAAGATTTCTTCTTGAGTTCGACTTCTAGACGAACTTGTCTCGCTGCGTCTCAAAATTGAGTCGAGATATAGAACTTCATGGTCACGAGAGTCAAGTCGGCGTTGACTCGTCTCAAGTTGAGGAACGTCTCAAGTCGAAGCTCGTCTTGGCTCCAAGGTTTGGCTCCATATAGTTGACAGGTGTGAAGGATTAAAATTGATGGGTAAAAAATTCACAATTTTTCAAATTAGTCATTTTCAAGTTGAAAATTGCGAATCCATGGATCTTCACGAGTATAGCAGTACAAAATTTCTTCAAAAAGATAAAAATTGACATTTTTTTTACAAGGATATCCTGAACGGTAAGCAGCACGCGAAAACGGACAAAAATTTCGAAATCTCCGACAAA
>WSXT02005789.1:0-14895 GCA_011762715.2 Neuroterus valhalla | reverse complement strand
CATACTAGTAAAAAAACATGGATTTCATACTGTTTAATAATTTACTTACACTTTTCCGTTTGTACATTATTTGAATTCTATGCTAAATAGTTAGTAGCCGCCCACATCAAAGATGGCGGCTCAGCCTTCAATTAGTCACACGACTTGACACGACTTTCTACTGAATTGTGCATCCAGTCCAGTGTATTATACATAGAGATCAGTGGTTACAGTTTCAAGATACATTTTGATTTTTACATGAAAATCAATTCACGATTTTTTTGCATTTTAAAACAATAAGTTAACAATGCGAAAATGTATCGATCGAAAACAAAGTGTTTCTAATTTATTTTTCATCGTATACAGTGAGTGAAAAAACACAAGTACTTCCAGAACTGATTTTTATCAAAATGAAATTTATTTTACTACATCATGTTAGTTTCAGTAAATTATAATAACAAATAAACTTTTATTGACGAAAAAATAAACTCAGAGTCATTATCTGTAAATTTTTGCATGAAATATTCAACATCCAGAAAAGTGTAACCTTAAAGTTTTAGGTTAGATTTGATATTTCAATTCCGATCGTCTATTACTCATATTCTCTGTATATTCTGAATTTGATTGTTCACAGTATATATTATTGGAAGTATATTCAAGCTCAAAACGTGTTGAAACTTAATCGATATGGTGAGATAATAGTTCCTTCAAGAAAAAAGTTTTAACAAAAAACGTGCTTCTTCACTCTATATGATGAAAATTGAATTTTGAACACTTTGTTTTCGATAAATAATAATTTTCAATAATAACTTTTGAGTTTATGCTTCTCAGAACAATCGTAAAATCACTTTCATGCACAAATTAAAATGCATCTTAAACATTCGACCTCCTTGCTTGTTCGCGAAACTAGCGCAATCTAGATTGTAGATCCCGAAAAATTCAGATCCTGCTTAGACGAAAAATTCTGGTCCAATGGACTGGAGTCATGATTGATTCTTTTCAAAATAAAATTATTGAAATAAAAACTTGTTAAATGATAATTTAAGGACCTTTTTTGAGAATAGAAGAGACAAAAGTGAATTCAAAAATTCGAGTTTATTTTGAGTACACTGAAAAGTTAAGAATATATAATATCACGTATACATGTCAGATCATTGAATTCGTAGTGACAATCGCTTGAATAGAACAAAGATATAAGTTCGTGAATTGGATAGAATTGGATAGGGTATAAATTAAGCACATTGGTAGGTACCTACAAATATAAAATCACATAGAATAAATCATAAGTTTTTCCTCCACTTACTCAAGTTTCTTTCTCGCCCTCAGGACTTGATTACCTACGAGCTAGGAATTGGAAATAACTCACTACCATGAAGATTGAAAATTACACGTTTCTTGAGCGAAAATATTCAGCTTTTCACTCGAGTTAAGATTATTTTTATAAGACTCACACTTCTGAGCTTTTCGATGTGCTGATATAAATGTGTAAGATTATATTTATTTTTCACGCGTCTCTCGCTAGTCAAGATTCGACACTAAAATCGAATCTTGAATAACGAAAAATACATTGGAAAATGTCTTAGTCTGAACAATGCGATTTGTACAAATTTGTATCTGTAGTTTTCAGTTAAGTTTAGGGAGAAAATATTAATAAAAAAATAACCAATAAATAATGATCATCGATCAACAAATAATAAGACCTAATTGAAGATTAACGAAATTGTTCTGAACCTAAATTTTCTAATTCAAAAAGACTCCAGGGTTGCTACAGAGGTCAAGTTCCAAAACTCCATTCCATGATGAAATTCTATGTGAATGCAAAGCTCCCAGGCTCAGACTCCAAAGCTTTAAAATAGTTACTGAATTATAAACGATACACATGATAAGCATACAATTTTACGACAAAATTGTTACAATAATATTATTCTTAAGGGTGGAAAATAATCGATTTGTATCAGTTTGACAACTTTAACCCTGTCGTGAAGTAATTAAATAATAACTACAACTTTGTAATAGGTGCGACCGAGAAGTTAATTACTCCTGAAATCTGGTGTACGCTCTCTTTGATTATTTTCTCTTACCGCGTTTTCAATAATGAATTTCATATCATTTTTTCGCGATTCTGGAAAGATCATGATAGAAAATTATTTTATAAAAATGAGCATGTAAATAAAAATTGTATACTAAAAAATTGAAGAGAAAAATCGAAAAACTACAAACGATTTATTTACTTGACGTAGAACGTCAGATTTGGAAATAGCTAAAGGGATTCTAGAGGATTTCAAAGATTCCTGAACACTTTCAGGGGTTTTTATCGGTATCCTAAAGATATAAGGAGTTTGAAAGAAATTCGGAAATTTTTCTAGGATTTCCACAAATTTCAGAACGTTTATAGAAAACTCTGAGAAACAAATTCAATTAAATCTAAGTTTAGAGGATGTCTAGCGATTACAAGAATTCGATGATATTTCGAGGTATTCCAAGAAATTTGACAAGATTGAAAGTATTTTATTGAATCATCAAAAATAAAAGGAAATCCAAAGATTACTAGGAATTCAAACGTTTTTATCTTAAAAAACTTTAATCAAAAGTTCATCCTTATTTATATTTAATGGGTTTCTAACGATTTTCACGATTCCTATGATCTCGAGGAATTTTGAAGTATTCAAGAAAATTTCACGACATTCGAAGGATTTTATTTTATCTTCAAGGATTTAAAAGATATCATGAAATTTCAAAGATTTCAAGAGATTTAAACGGGTTTCAGATTCATTTATCGAATGGGTTCAATTTAATTTTTATTCAAGGAATTCAAATGTTTCCTACTTATTTTCATTCATTTTCAGGATTTAAAAATATGTTAGAGGAATGCAGAAGATTTTGAAGATTTTTCATACAACTTTAGTAACTAAGTTAATTTCTATTTCCACGACTTTCAGTTTCAAAAGGTATTAAGGAATTACACAAATTTCTAAGGATTTAAAACATTCCAAGTCATTTCAAAGATTCTGGAGAATTCCAAGGCGTAAAAAAAGATATTCCAAAGAATTTTGTAGAATTTTCAAAGATTTGAGCAAATTTTGCAAACATTGAAGGGATCTCAATTAACGAATTCAAGGGAATTCAACGATTCCTAGAAAAACGTTCCAATTAGATTTCACGAGATTTTAAGGATTTCATTCAATTGTAATTGATTGAGTTTAAGACTCAACTGAGTAGTTTCAAGGTCCTTCTTGTTGAAAATTGAAATATTTGGTTAAAAATACATGTGAGTCGAAGATGCCCCTGAACTGATTCTCATTGATCCTGAGTTTATTTAGATAGTTTGCGGAAGGATAAAAGATATAAATCACTTTATTTCCTAACACATATTTTCTTTGTTTGGTTAAAAATCTAATAGTAATGTATTTTTTATTATTCAGCAAGTGGACCTCTGAAGGGAGCAGTTAGAGGAGGGAACTGCTCTAACAACATGGAAGGCAATATTGGCCGCCACTTCCACCGGAACCACTACCCCCAATTCTACTCCAAGACAATTCACCCCTAACTCCACTTCCACCAGGATCACCTCCGCCGGCAACTCCCAGCAGTACTGCATGCACATCCTCCCCCATCGTAGGCCTCTCCGACGCAAGCTCAATAGCCTGCGCAACTTCTGGCTGCAGAACCTGCCCCAGACCAGCAAAATAATAAGAGCTGCGGCACCTGCAATGGCTGAAGAACATGTTTTAGCTTATCAAGACTAGCTGCGGCATATGTCCTGGCTGCAGAACCTGTCCCAGTCCAGCAAATGATAGCTGCGGCAACTGCTCGTGATGCAGAACCTGCCTAAGTCCAAAAAAAACTAGCTGCAGCCCCTGCCCTGGCTGCAGAATTTTCTCTAGCACAGCAAATGATGATGCGGGGCCTGCCCTGGCTGCAGAACCATCCATATTCCAGCAAGAAATGGCTGCAGAACCTGCCCTAGACCAGAAAATGATGATGTGGTGCCTTTCGTGACTGCAGAACTTGCTCTAGCCTAGCAAATAATAGATGCAGAGCCTGCCCTGGTTGCAGAATTTGACCCAGCCCAGTTAATAATAGCTGCGGCGCCTGCTCGTGATGCATAACTTGTCTAAGTCCAGTAAATAATAGCCGCGGGACCTGCTCTGGCTTCAAAACTTTCAACAGCCCAGCAAATGATGTTGCGGGGCCTGCCCTGGCTGCAGAACCATCCATATCCCAGCAAGAAATGGCTGCAGAACCTGCCCTAGACCAGAAAATGACGATGTGGTGCCTTTCGTGACTGCAGAACTTGCTCTAGCCTAGCAAATAATAGATGCAGAGCCTGCCCTGGTTGCAGAATTTGACCCAGCCCAGTTAATAATAGCTGCGGCGCCTGCTCGTGATGCATAACTTGTCTAAGTCCAGTAAATAATAGCCGCGGGACCTGCTCTGGCTTCAAAACTTTCAACAGCCCAGCAAATGATGTTGCGGGGCCTGCCCTGGCTGCAGAACCTGCCCTAGCCCAGCAAATAATAGCTGCAGTGCCTGTTCTGGTTGCAGAACTTTACCCAGACCATCGAAAAATGGCTGCGGCGCCTGCCTTGGCTGCAGAACCTGCCCTAGCCAGCAAATAATAGCTGCAGTGCCTGCCCTGGTTGCAGAAATTTATCCAGACCATCAAAAAATGGCTGCGGCGCCTGCCCTGGCTGCAGAACCTGCCCTAGCCCAGCAAATGGTAGTGCGGTGCCTGCCCTGACTGCAGAACCTGCTCTAGCCAGCAAATAATCGCTGCAGTGCCTGCCCTGGTTGCAGAAATTTACCCAGACCATCAAAAAATGGCTGCGGCGCCTACCTTGGCTGCAAAACCTGCCTAAGCCCAGAAAATAATGGCTGCAGCGCTTGCCTTGGCGCAACAACAGCCGGCTCAAGCCTCTGCTTTCTATGTTTCTAGTAGAATTCCATTTTTAAGATTTTATATTAACCTAATAAACTTTCTATGTACTTCTAATTGATTAATCTGGCACAAAATAATTTATTATTATCGCAGTTATTTGAGTGCAACACGCATGTAAACAATGCTACGTGTATCCCACAGGCAACCATGTTAAATTCCCAATACTGTGGTCGGTCATGTTTTTTAATCTACAAAGTAACCACCAATAGCGCATGCAATTGTAAACTCCCAATAATTATTTCCGATAAGAAATTTTCTACAATCCTTAGGCAATATTTTTCAGTCGCATATATGCAAACTTCCAATCTAGTGTACACCAAAAATCCGGGAAATTAACCTCTCGGGTGTGACTGAACAGTCTCTAGACATTTTTTCGAAATTGCATAACTTTTCCCGGTCTTGCAGCAACCCTGGACTTGAGAAATCCTAGACAATCACAACAATATTGAGTTCAGACAAGACTCATTTTCAGAAAAGTATATAACAGTTGATGTACAACAAATTAAGACTTATGTGTGTATTACATTGTATAGATATACACTATCATGTATTATTATTTATCACAGAATGTTCAGACCAAATGAGTCTCGGTGAAACATCCTTTAAAAATTAGAATAAAATTAGTTTGAGAGCGGCTGTTTTGTTTTGCTCACAAAGAAGTTTGTAAAACATACCAAAATTTTGAGAAATATAATTTCACCGTGACTCACCTAAAATATAAATAATTATTAAACTGGGTTTCTACACTCCAAATTTGAATTAGGTAAAATTTGACTGATTTATTTGATCCTTGATCAGACATGCTCTGACTGAAGAATCAGGCATTTCAAAATCAAAAAAAGTCGTTTAGCCTGCTGAATTATTCAGTATTACTGACGGAATCGATCATTCACTTGTTATGACTGATTCTCGGTCGATAAAAGCGACGGATTCTCCTGTCATTTCCTTAAAGTTACATGGGAATTCAGTCATTCCTTGTAGTTTAGGCCCGACCCGCCAGGTGAGCAGAGCGGGTAGTCTTACAATAGAAATTGGTTATTTCAACCACAGTTAAAAATTCAAAAATTTATTTCTTGTACAGAAGACTTCCGTTTAGCTGAACCGTACGCGACGTAAACATGCGTTTAGCTGAACTCGGAAGAAATTCCCACCACTGTCCCCCTCCGCATGGGTGTTTCTAGAGGTGATTTCTTATTGGTTGCTAATGTCAGTTGCTTTCTTCTGGGGGTAGAAGGGGTCGTTCGAGTTCAGCTAAACGAGCGTGGGAGCGTTCAGGTGAATGGAAGTTCAGCTAAACGAGAGTTCACCTAAACGGAAGTCTTATGTACATAATCGGTTGGTTTCATCTATGGAAATGACTGATTTTATCAGTGAGTCAAAATGACTAATTTCAAAAGTCACTTTTGACTAGCGTGCCAGTCGTCGAATACGCATTATCTCAATCAGCCCAAATTGACAGCGAATCAGTCACTTTCGACTGATTCAAACTTAGAGTGTACAAGTATTTATCTACTCCCAACTTTTACATTATCTGCTTTCATTTTTCAGTTGCGGTAGAATATTTTATACCGTGTGTGACACAATAACTTCACAGAATTATAGAAAAGAGCCTTCGTCGATAGTGCAGAGTTGATTTAATTTTCACCTTAAATTTCATTTCCTCTGAGAAGCAGTAAGGCAGATTATATTAACGAACTTGGTTTTACTTGAATTATAAAGTGTGCATACAATTTCGAAGACGTGGAAGTTTAGAATTGGTGCAACCAAGCTACTATAATTATTTTTCTTACATCACTAAAAATCAAAGTCAGATTTTGATCATTCACGCACACACACACACACCCGCACACATTGCTTCATGCTTTTTAGAATGTAGCTTCAGTTTTCACTTCTCTATTATTAAAAACTATGATTTAAGTGAGAGCAGCTCACTGAGAGAAGCACGAAGTAGCCTTAATTATTCAACATTTTTTCGTCGAAAATTTATTCTGAGGATATATTGTTTATCAACTATTCAGAATAATTTTCTAAATACATTACAGTGATGGGAAGTAACTAGTTCTTTGGAATTAGTTACTGTAATAGTTCCTTTTTGGTGAAGACAGTGGTGACAAAGTTACTCTTGTAAATAAGTAACGAATTGGTAACCAGTTACATTTTTTTCAATAAAAGTAGCTATAAAAACCGTTACTTTTTTAGTCACTTTCGAAATGTAGTATGCAAGTCTTTCTTACAAAAAATAATAAATTTGATGCTTTTGCAACCATAGAGATTTACGTTGCAATTCAAAAAAGTTTCAATTTTTTACCACGCTGGAATTCTAAAATAGAAAATATTTCATTCAGTTGAAAATTTTCCCGTTTTATTGAATATTTTCTTAGTGAATTAAAAAAATTAATATTTCGGATGACGAATCATCATTCAAACTGTCATTTCATCTTGTTGGTTGAGATTAATTTTTTTGGTAGGAAATTTATTTAGTTGGTTACAAATTGATCTTTTTCCTGATTAAAAATTGCTTCTTTGTTTAACTGACAGTTTACCGCTTGGTTAAAGAGTCATCACTTTAATTGAGGCAGAAGTTCAACTATATGGTTGAAGAATGATTGAATTAATTAAAAATTGATGTCGCTGATCGGAAATGTAACTTATTGGTTGTACATTCGTCTTTCTGCGGTTGAACAATAACATTTTGAATTGAGAATATATTTCTTCCATTTCTGAGCATAAAATTATCTTTTTCAGAAAACATTTAACTATTTGCCAAAAAATTAATCTCCTTTTTGAGAATTCACCGTTCTGGTTGAAATTTTGTTGAGAATTGATGTTTTTTGGCTGAATAATAACGTATTCTGAAACTTTTTTTGTTGGCTTTGAGATGCTCGATATACCAAGATACAAGAGTAACTAAAAAAGTAACGATTGTTACTTTTTTTGCAAGAGTAACTGAGAAAAAGTTCAAAAGTGAAAAGTACAAGTTCTTTTTAAAGAGTAATTTACCCACCACTGACACATTAAAGGTAGTTAATAGAGTCGAACGGAAAATAAATAACTAAAATCAAATTAAAATTTCCCACGTCCTTTGAACTCCTTGAATTTCTAAAATTTCCTTGATATACAGATTTTTGTTTTTAATATGAAAAACCACGCTGCATATGTACAAATATGCGAATTCTGACATTTTTAAATTCAAACTCGAGAAAATGATACAGAGTTTGATATTATTGATAATGAGGCTAAAAGATTTTCATATCAGTTATTATTTTTTTAGCTATGCTTATTTACATTTATTTTATCGAGTATCTTATTACAAAAGTGTTAAACTTATTCGATGTGTTTTTAAATTATCGATACTGTTTACTGATTGAAAAAATCCCAGTTCAGAAATTCGGATGAGACTTAACAATATTCAGTGACAGGCAACAATTTTGATTCTGAATTATTTATCGGAATACAATTTACAATAAATTATCAACAAACGTCTTAAAGATTAAAGAGTGAGTTTTTATTAGAAAAAATTGTGCAGAGAGTAACGATAATTAACACTGTATCGAAAATAGATTTTTATAGGAACGTTCAGCTAGTTTAGGAATAATTAAAATAGAGTATAAATTTTTCAGTTGAGTAATTGAATCTGAAAATGAGGATAAATATCACAAGTAAATTATTAAACACACCCATTAACACACTCGAAGAACTCATTTACAGATTTTCATTCTTGTTGAGGAACATAAATATTTTGAAAATTGTTTCTCTGCCTAGTTTTGCACAGTTTCAAATAATAAATTCAATACTGTCAACTCAGTATCACATCGAATATACTTATTTTTGTGCAAATTTCTAACAGTTTTACAAATCTACTTGACTGGAGAGAGAATACTGGTTATAGGTTTTGAGGGTTTCTGAGTTTACAGAATTTTAAGAAGGCGCTTTCGAAATAGGGTCGTTACCAAAAATTTGACTACAGGCACGACACAGTCAAACGCTTATTCTTCCACGGAGGTTAACTTTCGGAGTTTGAATAATCAGCAGTTTCCTATTTTAGTGAGGGTAAAATGATCCCACAGTTTTTTTGGTACAAACTAGTCGATTCGATTCGAGGTGTCCAGTCCTTCAAAGAAAAAACCTGACACCAAGAGTTCAAAATTTGCACGGTAGAATTTAAAATAGAATTGAGAATCCAAAATTTGAAGTATTCGAATTTCGAGATAATTCCTCTAAAACGCCCTAAACTTATCAGAATCCAGAATTGGGTAGAGGGGAAGATCTTGTATAGAGTATAATAAATATAAATTTTTCCCTCTTCCTTTGATTTCTTGTCTTTTACTAAGCCTCTCCATCTTTTGTCATTTTCACAAATCATATCCGATTGTAGAGAATTAGAAACGCTGAATCTTCGTTTAGATGCTTAATATTATTTGATCAACTTCAATTTTCTAATCTAGGTTTATATATTACGATATTAGAGACTCGTAAAAAAGAACTAAGATCTACAACAACTGTCAAGCTCGTCCTTCTTTAAAATATCGTATAAATGGAGATCATTTCAGGAATTCGACGCCTCTTAGTAATAGAGTACTATCTCAGCGGACGGAGCAATAAAGTCATATCTCAATGACAATTCAAAACGATACTATCTTCGCGGCCAATTCAAGAAAGTACTATATCGGTGGCCAGACCAAGAAAGTACTATCTCATCGGCCAGTGCAATAAAGAACTATCTCGCCCGTCAAACTTATAATTTTAGGTTATACAATGGACAATTCAACAGAATTCATTGGGAAGACCTTGGATTAAGTTGTAGGCTTTACGAAGATTGTACTTTTTCTTTCAGGATAAAACAAATTTCAACTTGACCGTTGATTTATCAAGCAAAAAACAATTTTTCGACATAAAACAGTTCAATTTTCAGCCCGAAGATTTGAACTTTGAACAAAAAATGTTCAATTTTGGAGACAAAAAGACGAACTTTCTTCGAAACAGCAAAAATTATAATTACTGACCAAGATGTTGGATTCTCACATGAAACAGTCGAATTTTGAACCAACAACGATGCATTTTTTTAAAATTGTTCGATTTTTAAATAAAAAGGATGAGTTTTCGCCAAAATTTTGGAGTTTTTATCCAAATTAGTACATTTTCGATCAAAAAAGTTTAATCCTTCACTGAGCAGTTGCACTTCCTTGGTGATGAAGATGAATTTTTGAATGAATAAAACAATGCTGAACAAAAGAGTTAACTTTATCGACAAATTGTTGAATTTTCAATAAAATTGTTAAATTCCTAACAGAAGAAAGATGAATTCTAGATGAAGAATAAAATAATTTATATTTAAACTAAATATTATTATAATATTGGACAATATAGTATGATTTTCAACCAAATAGTCGAATTTCCTGATATTCTAACCAGATTTAAACTCAAAAAAGGAATGTTCGAATCGACCAAACAACACGTAATTATAACAAAACAGTTAAGTCTTGAACAAGACCAGATCAATTTTTAACTAAACAGTTGCATTTCCGAGTTACAGGACGAATTCGCTACAAAAAACTTCAATTTTCAAAATAGTACTTACATAAATTTTGATACAAATAGTTCCATTTTCAAATTCAAATGTTCAATTATCATTCAAAAATGGAAAAATGACATTTTTAGGTTGGAAATGAATGTTCAGAAAAATATCGGAATTTATTATCAAATTATTTCAATTGAATCTTCAAGTCCAACAATTAAATTTCAAAAAAAGTGTTTCAACTTTCTACCGAGTACATTCAATTTCCGCTGAAAAAGATTGATTCCTAAGGATTAATTTCATATTTCAAGAGAATTTTCAACAAATAAGGTGACCTCAACAAAGACAGAATAATTTTTACCAAATATTGCAGTTTAAAGAAAAAAGATAAAAATTCCACTACAAGAGATCAGTTTTTAAATAAAAAGAAAACATTTTTCAAGAAAGATGAGTTTCTACTCTAAAATTTGTTTATTAGCTCATGGAAGAGAAAGTTCAACTTCACTGTTCAATTTTGAAGCCAAGAAGACGAATTTTCTACGAAACAGTTCAATTTTTAACCCGGAAATTTAAATTCTCTACGAAAAAATATTATTCAGTCAAGTAGAAAGAAAGGTCACCAAATTGTTGAATTTTGGCGTCAAAAATACTAACTTCATAAAAACCAGTAGAATTTCGAACCCGAGAATATTTATTCTCAAAAAAAAAAAAATACTAACTTTCAAGAAAGTTGTGGAATCCTCCACTGAAAAAGTGGGATTTTGAACACATGCGAAAATTCTGGAGAAAAGGTTCGATTTTCATCTAAAAGGGATAAGTTTTTCACTAAATTGTTAAATTTTTAGACTCACGATTGAAATTTTTACCAAAACAGATGAATGATCAACCAAAAAGTTTCACATTTTCCTCATAAAGATGAATTATTTAATGAGAAGACAAATTTCAACCAAAAATACGAATTATGTACAAAAAAGTCGAGTTTCCAACCCAGGAATCTGATTTTTTACCAAAAAAAGATTAGTTTCCACCAAAAAGTTGAATGTCTGAATGAAAAGCCAACAAAATGCATCCCTATTCGTCTCTAACGCTTAAAGCGAGTGCGCTTGTACGTCACGCTGTAATTTTTTGGTTTTGCGTATGAATTCTGTAGAATTTTTTTTTGTAGGGGCGGTAATAAGCCATCAACTATTCGAAAAAAAAAAATTCCAAGAGTATAACTTGAAAGTATAGGTTTGACGGGCGGGATACAACTTTATTGCACTGGCCGCCGAGATAGTACTTTCTTGCTCTGGCCACCGAGATAGTACTTTCTAGAATTGGCCGCGAAGATAGTATCGTTTTGAATTGTCATTCAGATGACTTTATTGCTCTGTCCGCTGAGATAGTACTCTATTGCTAGGAGGCGTCGAATTCTTGAACTGAGTCGATATTTTATTAACAAGGAGTCGAGTCTGACTTAAACAATATATTTACAGAGTTAGAGTGAAACAGAGTAGTTCTTGTAAGTCAGTAGATTTACAACTTTTGTCTCGCAGTGCTACATCAGAGGAAGTTTATAGATTTGTGAGATAGCTCGAATCAGAGCGAAATTTTTATCTTTACGCAATTCTGGGATTATCTCCGTGATGGGAAGTAACTTGTTATTTTTTTTACAATAGAGAAAACAAAGTTACTTTGTTGAATAAGTAGCGAATCAGGAACTAGTTACATTTTTTTGCAGTAATAGTGATTCGAAAAATCGCTACTTTTTTAGTTGCTTTGAAAGAAGTTACGATCATCAATCAATTTTATTGATCCTGCAATTCCTTTACCACTTTCAACATGTATTACACAAAATACATAAGTAACTAAAAAAGTAACCGTTTTTTATTTTATTATGCAAAAGTAACTAAGAAAAAGTTACATTCAAAGCCAGTAACGATAAAGGTAACTCGTCACCTTTCACGAGATGTAGCGGTAAAAATAACTAGTTCCTTTTTAATAATAACTTACCCATCACTGGATTATGTCTCCTTAAGTGGAGAAGGTCAGTTATGTAAAAATAATATTTGGTTCTTTGGAAGGATTTTTTCTTCGTTAGTATTACCATCTCATTCACAGAAAATTATACGTAGCAAACGAACGACTTTTTTCTTCATAAGTATTACAAGTCTAGGAGAAAAATGTCTATTTTGGAAAATGATTGCAAATAATTATTAACAATCAATGGAATAATCTACAACTTATTTACAACTTGCCAATTTATAATTAAAATCCCCTTGAATTCTTCTGCATTGTTTTGTGTCAGAAAAAGCTTGAAAAGTCGTTCCCTATTTTGTGTAAAGCAGCGATCAACAATACTAAGGGGTCGTCCATAAACTACGTTGCCAATTTTAGGGGAAAAAAAACAAGTTCAATTTTCGTCACGCTGTAAATGCTATTAATAAAACTTGTAATTTATAAATTACAAGGTGGCGATTCGGCGGAAGATTTCAAATTTCCGGTCATTTTCCGGTTTTTCACGGTCAAGTTTTTCAAGTTTCCCGATCAACTAGAAGTAACATATTTATAATTGGCGCAAAACGCTTACATTTATTTTTATTCAAATCTAAATATACTTTAATACAACAGATTAAACATTGCAGAATAAATCCATTCTAAAAAGAATACTCTAATTTTCCACAGAAAAATACCATTTTTTTCAACAAAAATTGGAACAGTTAAACTTACAATTAAAAAGATCAATTTACGATAACGAAAAAAAACAGATTTCCAACAGAATAGTCCATTTTTCAACCAATGTGATGAATTTTCAAATAACAAGAATCTTCAACCAGAACACTTAAATTCCAAAACAAGAAGATAAATTTTCAACTAGAAAGATAAATATTTAACTGATGGAGCACTTCAGTTTCCAACCATGAAGGGCAATATTCAAATTAAAAGATTAATTTCCAAAAAGAATCATTTTCTAAGAAAAAATATAAAGTTTTAACGAAATAGTCGAATTTCAAAGTCAAAAAAAAATTATTTTCAACCAAAAAGGGAACAGTAACATTTTTAGTTTAAAAATCCATTTTTTAAAACAAGCTCAAGTGCTTTATACTCAAAAAAAGAATCTTTACCTGAAGGGGTTGAAATTTCAAACACATAAATTAACTTTTACTGAAAAGATAAATCGCCAACGAAAATTGTATTACTGAAATTTTAAATTGAAAAAATAGATGTTTAACTAAAAAAAAAGATTTTTGACTGAAACTATGAAATTTTCAATTGGAATAAGTTAAGTTTTCAGTTGAACAAAATTACTTGAAACAGAAAAATCTAACTTTCAACAGAAAAAAAAAAAAATTTCAAACAAATTATTACATTTTCACAAAAAACTATGAAGAATCAAATGAAATTGTAAATGTTTAACTGAAGTAGTTGAATTCTAAACCGGAAACAGAACGAAGAATTTTCAACTGGAATGAGGAACATTTAACTAGAATAGTTCAATGTTTGGAAAAAAATTAATTTTCAACCAAAAAATACAATTTTTCAACAGAATGGTTCAAATTTGAACCATAAAAATAGAAATTTTCAAACAAAAATGGAATAGTGACATTTTCGGCTTGAAAAATTAATTTTAAACCAAACATAAGAGTTTTTAACTTGATAAATGTTCGACTAAAATGAAAAATGTTTGACTGCATAACTTGAATTGTTAACCGTAAAGAAGAATTTTTGAAGGAGAATATTAACTTCTAAAGATGATGATTATTTTCTACAAAAAATTGATTTTCCAACCAAATATGTGAAGTTCCAACGCAATAATGGAATTTTCAATTCAAAAAGACAAATTTTCACCGACACGTCGAATTTTGAACTAGGAACAATCAAATATCCATGAAAACAAACAGTTAAATTTTCAGCTGAATGAATTGTTTTTCAACCAAAATTGATGAATTTCCAGGTAAATACTGAGTCTTCAAGAAAATAGATGACTTGTAATCAAATAGATGAATTTTTAACCATAAAGATTAATTTTCTACAAAAAAGGCGAATTTTCCACGAAGTACGTGAATTCCCAAAGAAATAGTTTAATTTAAAAATTCAAAAATCAATGTTCAACTGAATACCTGAATTTTTACCGAAAGAAAGATTAGTTGATTCTTAACAAAGTAGTTACAGTTTCAACCAGAGGTGAATTTTGAATCGAAATAATGAAACTTCAACAAGAAAATTTGGTTTTCGACAAACAAGTTTAAATTTCAAACAAATAGTTGATTTTTAAACTAAAACATGATGAATTCCCAATGGACAATGTAAAGAAGCTTTCTATCATATTTCAGAAATACTTCTTCTTCAGAATACTACTTCAACTCTAAAGACTGCTTGATTACTTGAAGTACTTGATTTTTTTGAAATTAGGAAGAGGGGGCTTTAAAATTGTGACAAATTTTGAATTGAAGGAACGATTTTCAAAAATTCCTCTCTTCTG
>WSXT02005778.1:0-14895 GCA_011762715.2 Neuroterus valhalla | reverse complement strand
TTCGGCTTGATGGTTTTGCAGGCTTTACCGATGTGGCCGGTTTCGCCGCACTTCCAACAACACTGTCCTCTGTCCGGTCCTTTACAGTCTGCTCGTCTGTGACCGTAGTTGAGACACCTATAGCATCTCGTCGTTGTCAGTCTGTCCCTGACTCGGCAGTTTACCCAGCCGATTTTGATTCTGCCCTTCTTGAGCAGCCTCTGGGCAGTCTCCTTATCGACTTCGCACACTGCCATGCAGATGTCGTTTTTGTTTGGTCCAAAGATGTGTACTTTGAAGTCCACGTCCTGTCCCGTCTCTCTTTTCAAGGCGTCCTTTACGTCGTCCGCGTTTGTGACACAGTCAAGGTCCAGAATCTCTAGCGTCTGTCTGTGTGTGAGTTCCTGTACCGTTCCGTACTCTTATTCTTACTATTATTGTTATTATTATTATTATTATTGCTATTTTTCATGTTATTATTATCATTGTTATAACTATTATTATTATATTAATATCATTGAAGTTATTATTGTGTCTATTCTTATTTGTAGTTGTTGTTACTATTTATTTTGCCGTCCTCATTTCCCAAGCAATGGCGCGTTGTGATCCATTTTTCTGTATACAAATGTTAACCAACTTTTGGGTGAAAACTTAAGATTATAAACCAACGAAGTCAGAATTCTAAGGATGAAGTTAAAAATACAGGAATAACGTTGAAATTACGGGAGCAAGTTAACATTATAGGAACCAGGTTAAAATTATAAAATAAAGTTATTATTCTTATTACCATTAATATTCTTGTCAATATTGTTACAGTAGAAAATATAAGAACAAGGATAAGAGCATTAAAAAGATTAGAATTACAACCCAAAGTTAAGATTTGAAGAAACAGAGGTAATAATATAAACAAAGTTATAGGTATAAAAACAGAGTTAAAATTATAAAAACAAGGATAAAAATATATAGAAACAAGTTTTTAATTTATAAAAGCAAGGTTAAAAGTTGTAAAAATCAAGTTGATATTGTTATTCTTACTATTATTGTTTTAATTTTTATTGTTGTTTTGGAATGAAAGTTTAGGATTATAAAACAGTGTTAAATTAAAAGGACAAAGTCAAAATTACAAAACAAGTTTAATATTATAAGAACAGGGTGAAAATTGTAAAATAAAGTTATTTTTCATATTCTTGTTATCATTGTTATTATTACTATTATTTTTTACTATTATTATTATTCCTATAACTATCATTAACAGTATTATTGTTATTATTATTGTTATTAATAATTATAATATTCTTGTTAAATTATTATTTTTGCTACGTTTGCCAAAACTTTGAGTGTTAATATTGTAACTTTCATGAGATAATTTGGCACAAAATAGGGCCCCCATCCGTGGCTGAACGTTTGACAAAACATTCCGAAACATTGGCCAAGACTTGATTATTGATTTAATATACGCATGGAATTACACAAAAATCGAGACTCGAATGCCAATTTAAAAAAACTTCAGGTTGAAAAAAACAATTTCAAAGTTGATGCAAGAACACAGGCCTGAATTTAGAAATTTCCCGCCCCTAGGCAGTTGCCAAAATTGCCGCCCCCTGCCCCCTAGAAATTTCTTTAATGATGGAATTAGTTTGATACGAATAGTTCTTCAATTAATAGAATGCCAAAAAAAACACAGGCGGAGAATTCAAATTCCCCGAATTGAACAAGTTTTCGAGGTTTCCGCTTAAATTTGCCGCCCATTAATTCTTGCCGTTTTAGGCGACTGCCCACAAAACCTGCATGGTAAAGCCGAGCCTCCAAGAACAGAATTTACTAGTTCGAGAAGAATCGACAGATGATAATAATAATAATAATAATAATAATAATAATAATAATAATAATGAAATTATTTTAAATATTAAATTGTTGCCATTACAAAGCTTTCTTTATGAGGAAGCAAACACATTCGCTAACACAAAGCAAAGTGCTCGTGAAATGAGAACAATATAATTAAAGATACAAACAAGGTAAAAACAATAAGTATTAAAAAATATTTCATATAATTAGACTGCAAGTGAAATATAATTTTTTCCAAGTTATGAAAAAAATAAAATTTCGCCCATGCAATTTGTATTATTGTGATTATTGCTTGGCCCTCAGCGTGCGACCATCTTGTCAGATGACGTAGCGAAAGAAAATATCTGAACGTGCTACGTCAACATGTCTGACAGAGGTATAATGTCGACTGCTATCATTTCTCGTTGATAAACAAGTGTCTTCTGCGTATTTTGAGTTATGATTTGTGTAAATGTATAATAATCGTGTGTGTGTACTAATGAATACTTATTTATAAAGCAGAAGGTGTGAAATAGTGACATTCATTCAATTTTGCTGTCTAAGGTAGAAAACCCCACCCTTATATGCTAGAACTAACCTATAAGTTTAACTGTCAAATTTTACAGGTAAGCTTGAATTCCACGGAGGATTGATGACGATCACTTTTTCCTCAATCTTGTGTTATCCTTCATTTTGCTTTTTTTTTATCTGTGGAAGTTTAACTCTCGCATCTGCGAAAAAATCTTTCTAAAAAAATATTGTTACATAACCTCACTTCCTTCGTCAATTTTACAGATTTTACATTGTGCAGGAAAAGGTCTACATTTAGCAAATGTACATGAGAACTTTATCAACAATTTTTCGTTGTAGAAACACAATATCATTCTATTCAAGAATAGAACAAACTATGTAACCAAAAAAGCAAAGAAGAAAGACAGCCCTCTTTGTAAGAAGTCATATTTGTATTTTTAACAATTATTTTCTCTCACCTGACTTTATTCAATATTTTCTCCATCTATAGGCTTTTTCGGGTAAATATACACTCAAAAATATAATTAAAAGAAAAATAGATATAATTATTCTTTAAACTTGCTATCTCCCTTCCAAGATAATGTAGAATTGTTAATTTCCTTCCTAGTATATTTTACTAGTACAAGACCTTCGAATGTAGGATCGATTTTTTAAAGCAGGCCAGGGAAAGATAATTTGGAATCATACGGAAATTTCCTTGTCTTTCCCAATTTTCATGATTGTTTTTCCAAAACAGGGGTCCATAAGACAAAATATCGACTCGAAAATTTTAATAAAGGAGCTCCAAAAATATGGAGTGATAGATGAGGGTTATCAATCTACACCAAAATAATTAATCTTTTAGAGGGTTCTAATAAACAACTTCCTAAAATCGTTCGAATTTGTTTTCCATAGCGAAAAAAATGAAAAGGGAGATTTTGTATTGTCACAGGAATCTAGAGGGTTGAAAAAGAGTATTTTTGAGCGTGAAAGCGAAAAGGAGTGTGAGGGAATGAAAACGGGGATTATAAATTATGAAAGCTTCAGAGAAGTCAGAGGGGGTAGCAAAGTGGATTTAAAATTGTAGAAAGAGTCTAAGTGTATAAAAAGGGTTTCGTCTTGTAATAGGAATCTGACGGGATGAAAAAGGGAATTGTTTATTGTAAAAGGGTCTGAAATGCCAGAAAGGAGATTTTTCATTGTGAAAGCCTTAAAAAAAGTCTGAGGAGCTGAAAAAAGGAAATTTTTGAGTATGAATGGTGTCTGAGGGTCTAGAAAAGATAATCCTGGATTGTAAAAGCCCGAAAGGAGTGAGGGGATGCAAAGAGGGATTATGGATATAAAAACCAAATAGGAAGCATGAATTGTGGATAGAATGTGTGAAAGTGGAAAAGGGGATTTTGGATTGCAAAGGAAGTTGAGGAGATAGAAATGTTGGTTGTAGAAAAAGAGTCTAAAGGGGTAGGAAAGAGGATTTTTCATTCTAAAAGCCTTGAAGGACTTTAAAGACTTGAAAGAAGGGATTTTTAAATGTGAAAGAGTCGGAGGGAATGGTGTAATGGATTTCGGATTGTGGAAAGAGTCTGAAAGAATAAAAAAAGGCATTGCAGATTGTAAAAGAAATATTAAGGGAGTAAAAAGGAAGAGTTTTAATTGTAAAAGAAGTCCAAGAGGTGGAAAAGAAATATTTCGGATGTGGAAGAAATCTGCGGAGGTAAAAAGAGAGGTGTGTGAGGGAATGGGAAAGAAGATTAAGGATTGTGAAAGGAATCTGCGGAGGTTGAAGAGAGGAATTTGGATTGCAAAGGAAGTTTGAGGGGATAGGAAAGGAGATTTTAGTTTATAAATGGAGAATGAATTTATAAAAGAGGATGAGAAACGGGATTTTTAGGTAGAGAATGAAAAAAGGTATTTTCGAATTAGGAAAGTTGTTTGAGGAGGTGATAAATGGGATTTTGCATCATAAAAAGGTCTAAAGGAATGGAGAAGGAGATCTTGGATTGTGGAAGGAATCTACGGAGGTGACGAAAGGTGCCTGGGAGGCTTGAAAGTGGAATTTTGAGTGGCAAAAAAGTCGGGGGATGGAAGAAGAGGTATTAAATTGCAGAAAAATTCTGAGGGCATGGGAAATAGGATTTTCTATTGTAAAAGCCTTGAAGGAATCTGGGGATTTAGATAGGGAATTTCCTAATATAAAAGGAGTCTGAGGTAATGGAGGAAGAAATTTTGGTTCATAAAAAGAGCCTAAGAGAATAAAAAAGGGATTTTTAGATTTAAAAAGATAAAAAGAGGATTTCCTATTGTAAAAGCCTGAAAGGAGTGTGAGGGGATGGAAAAGAGGAATAAGGATTGTAAAAAGAATTTTCGGGAGTGAAAAAAGAGATTCTGGTTTCTGAAAAAAATGAAGAGGATGGAAAAAGAGATTCTGGTTTTTAAAGAAAGTTAAGGAGATGGAAAAAGTGATTCTGGTTTATAAAAACACTAAAGGAGTGTGTCAGGATGGACAAGTGGTTTTAGGATTGTAAAAGATGTCCAAGTGGATGGAAAAGAGGATTTTGGATCGTAAAAGGAGTTTTAGGTGATAGAAAAGTAAATTTTAGATTGTGAAAGAATTCGCGAGGGAGTAAAAAGGATGATTTTTCATTGCAAATGGAGTCTGGAGGGTTGGAAAAATGAGATTTTCGATTGTGAAAAGAATCTTCGGAGGTGGGAAATCAGATTTTGGCTGGCAAAGGAAGTCTTAGAGGATGGAAAAGAGGATTTTGGATTGCAAAAGCACGAAAAGAGTCGTAGGAGATGAAAAGGGGTTTTTGGATCGTAAAAGGTTTCTCAAGGGCTTGAAAGGGGATTTGAAGTTGCATATTAAAGTCAGAGGATGGGAAAGAGGATTTTTGATTTCAAAAGCCTGAAAGGAGTGTGACGGGATGGAAAAGGGGATTGAGCCTTGTGAAAAAAAATTCCGGGGGTAGAGAAAAGGATTTTGGATTGCAAAGAAAGCCCAAGGGGATGGGAAAAAGTATTTTAGATTTTTAGATTTTGGAATATTGTACTCTAAATTTTCAACGGCCACCCCAATCTATAAAGTGTATTTAATTATTTTACTAGATATTTCGGAAAGATAACAATCGTTGAGGTTTGGAGGAATTCATTTGATTTGCTAAAAAAAGAGGAAGAGTAAGAGTTTCACAATGAATTGTCATGAAGATTATTTATAGTAGAGAAGAAAAATGTTCATCATATTACAGCTGTCTTAACTAGATTTATTACATTATCCTTTGGCTGATTCGACTGTTTATGTTCCTTCAACATTTTTCAAAAGATTTATTTAATGAAGCACAATTCACTAGAAACAACCACGACATTTTTTGTTGAAAAATGGTGTATTTGATTGGAATTTATTTATGATTTTTTCTCCTTAACGGAACTTCCTTGAAAACCTCATTTCTCCACTCCTGAGGTTGCGAATGATGTAAAGATGAATCGAAAAATAAAGTTTGAAAATTTTTCTTGTTACAAAGCTTCCCTTATATGAAATAAATTCAGTGCTTGGGGCCAAGTATAAAACTTAAGATTCCATGTAACCAATTCAGATCAAATAAGAAAAAAATACTATATACATTTGAATCTCTCCAAAAATTTTCAGATATGAGGAAGAATGAGTTGGTTCGACGCCTCGGGATTTGCCAGCCTGGCAAAGTCCGCACTTAAGGAAGCACAAAAAACAATAGACAAGGCCCTGGACATCAAAGATGAAGAACAAAAAGCGACGCAGGCACCCTCGGCTGAGATAACTGACTTTTTTGAAACTTGGGGACTAGAAGAAAAAGAATCAACCGAAGAAAAACCCAATTTACCACAGCCACAAACCAGTATTTGGGGAAGTTTTACTGGGTCCTTCTTCGAGAACCCAAAGGATGTTGAAGGAGGATCAAGAACTATGAAGCACTCGAAATCTTTCCAAGAATTCCCAGAAGACAACATTGAGCAACCAAGTTTAGTCGGCTATTCCAAAACCAGTTTGAAAAATGAAAGCAAAGATTCCATTTCTACTGAAAGTCCTTCAACTTCAAAATCAAATTCAGCCTCTTCAATCGAATTTCAATCAGAAGTTCAGGAAGAATCGAATATTGAGGAAAAAGATTGTAAACCCGTTTTTGGAACTAAAAGCAGCGAGAGTAATCCTGAGAAAACTGGATTAGAGGCTGGAGAGGGTTTAAAAAGAATATCTATGATTTCTTGTGAAAGCGGCAAGAGAAGTTCGGAAAGCGTTGAGATTCTTGGATCCCAACCGAGTACGGATTGTACTACAACTCCTGAATCGGAAGTGAATTCCTTTAGTCAGTCAAGTCCGTCTCTCGCGTGTCCAAAATTTAATTCCGAATCAGTTGAAATCTTGCCTGATAGTTCTCTGACCTCTCCAAGTTCGGTGGAAGTTTTAAATGACTGGAAGAGTGACAATAGTCCCTTTTTGTCTCCAACAGAGCAGAAGAATTCCAAATCTTCATCTGATCTCGATATTTTGGAAAACGAATCCTGTTCTGACATCTCTCCTTACGGGTCTCCTTCCGAAGAGGCGAGAGCAAGTTCGTTTTCTGAAAAGAACAGAACAGAGTTTGCTAAATCAGTCCAAAAAGATTCGGAAGCTATGACCAAAATTGCTAATGTTGATGAGTCAGATGAAATTAGTTTGGCTGAAGACTCCTACACCTCCGCTTCTGAAAGTACAGTCATGACGATCAGAGAGACGTTTCAAGATCAAGCCAAAAAAGAGTTTTCAGGCTCAAATCTGCGAATTGACTCGCCAGATTTTAACTCTAGTGCAGAGTATCTTCTGAATTCAAGTTTGGATTCTATAAAGGAAAAACATAATTTGCACTTGCCACTCGAGCCGATAACTACCCAGCCTATAAGGAAGATAGAATTACTTGAATCTGCGAAAAATGTTTCCGAATCGGATCCTTTTGAACAGCTGAAAAATTCGACGATTGAACCACCTGAGCAAGAAAGTGTGCAGAATACGAAGACTGAAAATTCTGAAGTACCAGATCAGTATTTGATGTTGACTGATTCGAGTTGCGAAGGAACTTTGATTGAAAGCAGTTCTGAAGATAATGCCACTTTGGCTGGTGCAGAGAAAAAAAGTACTGAAGTACCTCTGACTGCGAGTTTTTCTGTAAAATCGATGTTGGCTGATGCCATGTATGAAAAAAGTGATAGAAGCGATAATAGTGATACAGACAGACATTGCATGGAAGTTCCACGTGAGAATTCACCTATTTCTTCTGAAAGGTGAGATTTTTTAATTATTCAAGAGATCAAAGACTTTCCCTTTTTTAATTTTTGCTTTTTCCCCAATTCTCGAAAAACTTCGCCTTTTTTCTTTAAGTAAACGATATTCAAAAATACAATATTCAAATTGTTTAAATTTTTATATTTAAATCCATCATTCGAATTTGAGCAATTGAAACAAAGAAAAAATTTTAGGATTTTGAAAAAAATGTCAAAAGTCACTTTCCTTCCAATAAATTAACCCATGAATCAAACATTTTTGAATTCAGGTCATTACCTATTTCTGAATTCTCTTAAATCATTCTAGAGAATTTCAGAAAATTTCAAGCAGATTCTTAAAAATTTTAATCATTTAAAGGGGTTCCAAAGGATTTTAGAGAACTTCGAGTTTTTTTAATGCTCTAAAGCAGTTTTGAGAGCTTTCAAAAGTTTCATAGGACTTCAAAAGATTTTCGAAAATTTGAAGGGTTTCAGGGCATTTTGAATGACGCAAAGGAATTTTTCCATTGATTTATAATTGTGCAATTTGAAATATTGGAAGGAAATCTAAAAGATTCCAAAGGATCTACAATATTCCCGGGGATTTTCAAAGATTTCAAGGAATTTTTTTATAGATTTACAAAATTTGGGAGGATCACAAAGGATTTTGAAGATCTTATGGTATTCAAAAAATATTTCAGAGGACTTTGGAATATTTTGGAGAAATTTTGACATTTAAATAATATAAGAGTATACCAGAGGATCTGACATATTCTAAGGTATTTCAAAAGATGAGAAGGCGTTTTTTCTTATATTTTAATAATTAGAATTGTAAGTACTCAAGGATATTTTGAATGATTCAAGTAAATTTTTTTATAATAAATTGAATATTTCAAGAGATTCTAGAAGATCTCAAAGATCGCATGGTATCTTGAGAGATTCCAATTAATTTACATATATTCATATTTAATTTAATATTTTAAAAGGATTTGAAATATTCTAGGGTATTTCAAAAGATTCCAAGTAATTTTTCATAAATTTCAAAAATTTGATAGGATTGAAAAAGATTCAAAAGACTAGACGATATTTATAAAAAGTTCCACGGAATTTTTAAGAGATTCGAAAAGTTTTCAGGGATTTCAAACGTTTTGAAATACTGCAGGGTATTTCAAAAGATTACGAAGGATTTTTAAGGTTTCTGAATAATCTAGAAGGATTTTAAATATTCTAGGTTATTTTTAAAGATTCCGAGGAATTTTCAATAGATTCTAAAAGACTTCAAAGAATCTAAAACATTGCATGGTATTTTAGAAGACTCCAAGGAATGTTTGGAACATTTGAATAATCTGAAAGTATTTCGAAGAATTGGGAATGTTCTATGATATTTCAGGAGATTTGAAGATTGTTGTCTTAGATTTGGAAAATGTTTGGTATTTAAACGAATTTCGAGGAATTTTCAGGAGATTAAAATTTGTCTAGGGATATCAAAAGATTTCAAGGACCTAAAATATTTTAGGGGATTTTCGAAGGCTAAGGAGTTTTTAGTATTTCAAAAATCTTGAAGTATTCATTGCATTATTTAGAAATATCAAGGAATTTACAAGATTTGAAATATTCTGGGGTATTTTAAAAGATTCCAAGGAAATTTAGATAGATTTCAATCATTTTGAAGGACTTCAAAGGATTTTTCAAATTTCAGGGTTTTTCATCAAAATTTTAAGAAATGTTTCGAATCTTCAAGATGTTTAAGAAATTTTGAAATATTTTGAAGAATCTAAAATCGAGCTTCAAACGCTATGAAAAAAAAAATTGAAGCTAAATTAAATTTTAAAATATGATGAGATGTGGAAGCTTGACACAGGAATATTATAATATAATATTGGAGCTGTTACAAAATATGTTTACAGTTTTTTTAGAAGTAATAGAACGTGAATACTTATTAATTCAAAAGCGCAAATTTGAACAATCAAAAAATGGAGTATTCCAAGTTGATCAGCTGCAAAGTTAAATTTTATAACCTATACTATTTCCAGTTCAAGTTTAAGAGAAAAAAGGGAAAACAATATTTTTTCTGCTCAGTTTATAATTTTTTCCTTGGATTAAGTCGTATGCACTCATTTTGAGAAGAGTTGAATATGTCAATCATGAAAATTCTTCACAACTTTTTAGGGAAAAACACAATTTTCTAATTCTTATGTTAGTCTGAACCCTCCCATTTATTTTTTCTTGCATTGCAGTCGATCAGATTTAGTGAAAATTGGATCGGATCAAACAAGTGGTCACACATCCGGGGATGAATTGGAAACTACAACTTCAAGTGATATTGAAATAATATCGAGGTACAGGTATGATTTCTCCAAGTAGTGAATTTAACCACATTTTAACCATATATTATAAAATATGTTTCATTTTTATGAGATGATTACTGATGAATTTTATCTTTCACTATCTAAATTTCTGCAGTCCAAATGGTGATTCGAGTTCCACTCAATCCAGAGCAAGTCCAGCAAAACATTTTTTAAACAAAAGTAGTGACCTTCTCACCAAGACTTTGAAAACCAGAGGCCATTCTCGAGAACTAAGCGAAATTAGTATTGGATCAGACGATGCAAGTTTGGAAATGGAGAAACTGTTGAAGCGCATTCAAGAAATGACGGAAATATTGGAAGCACGTGAATCGAAACTTATTGATGTTAGTCGAATGAACATGGAGTTACACGAGCAGAATAACACTCTTAAGAAGTACGTTCCACTAAATAAAAATTATTTTTAACGAAAATATTTACTAGGAAAATAGGGGCCTTTTTCTTCTAAGAAGGGACATTTTCCTTCTTTTTAGAATAACAGCGTGATAAACAAAAATGAATGAACGCAACACTTTTGCAAGGAACTATAAGTCCATCAAAAAATAAAATTAGGTTTATTAAAAATCTAATGTTAGGAGAACAAAAGCTTCTTAATCGAGTGTGAAATAAATTCTTACTTTTTCTGAAGTGAAAGATTTATACGCGCGTTGTAAACTGGCAAAACGTAGCTGTTGGCTAAACAAATTCTATGAGCCTTATATCAAATGGTTGAATTTTAAAGCAAAAAAGACGGATCTTTTCGGAGTCTGTTGAAGGTGTAATAATGATCAAGTTCATTTTTAGCCCATAATTATTACTTTTCGGCCATAAGAAATAAATGTTTAATCCAAACGGACAAATTTTGAATGTAAAACTTGTATGTCAATCAAAATATAACTCTGACACAATTGCTAGATATTCAAGCTAGAAATTTAATTTCGAACAAAATATCGGAATGTGACCCACATGGATGAATTTTCAACGAACAACAATAATTTTCTAACAAAATACAAATTTTCTATCCAAAAGGATATATTTTTGACCAAAATAAAATTAAACTTCCAACAAAATATCGGATTTTTGGACTCTCAGAGGTTAATTTTCAACCAAAAAGAATAATTTCCACCACAAGACAAATTCTCAACAAAGCACATGAATTTTCAACTTAATAGTTGAACTTTGATCTTACAAAGATAGAAGTTCCCAACTAAGAATAGAAAAGTTGATTGCTTACTTCAAAATCACGTTTCAACAAACGAAAAAAGAATTTTCAACCAGTTGAATTCAATTCGATAAATTTTCATTGAACAACTTCAATTATCGAACAAAAAACATGACTTCAACAGAGTAGTTGAATTTTCAGCGAAAAATTCAAATTCAAACAAAGTGCCTGAATATTTGACGCAAAATTATGAATTTTCAAAAAGCAAGATTAGTTTTTTAGTAAATAAAAATTCTTAAAATGGTATACATAAATTTTCAAGAAAAAAGTTGCATTATTAACTAAAAAACTTGAAGGTTCCAACAATAAATGTGGAAGTTAAACTTTCACTTCGAAAATTATTTTTCAGCAAATAAGAAACGAACTTTCAACCAGTCAAATTCAATAAGAAAACAACAAAAGATAAATTTACAATCCAAAAGAATGAATTTTCATTAAAAAGTTGAATTTGTGAGCAAAAAACATAAATTCAACGAAATAAAAAAATTTTTGACAAAAAAATTAGAGCTTCAACAAAATAATTGGAATGAGGACTCCCAAAGATGAATTTTCAACTATAACAAGAATAATTTTCTACCAAAGGACATATTCCCAACAAAGTACATTAATTTTCAATGTAACAGTTAAATTTTTAATTGAAAAACTAGAAGTGTTGAACCAAAAATTCAAAAGTAAAACTTTTAATTTCAAAATTGCTAAAATAACGAATTATCTACAAAACTGTTGATTTTTAACCCAGGAGTTTAACAAAAGAGTTTTATTTTTTACGAAATTATTAAACTTCCTATAGAGCATTTGAAGTCTTAACAAAGTATCTGAATTTCTATCCTCCAAAGGAGAATTTTCAACTAGCAAAGAAATTCCTTTAATAAAATGTAGAATGCTTGGACCTGTTTCAAAAATTACTCTCTGACAAAAAATAAGACATGTAGACCATTTAAATTCAAGAAGAGAGAAAAGAAGTTGAACTCCCAATCGAATGGATCAATATTCAACAAGGAGGAAAATTTTCAACCAGGAAGGATAAGTTCCCAAAAAAAAAAAAAAAATCTGAATCCCTACATAGAAAGATCAATTTCAATGGAGTACATGAATTTTTGACCAAATAGTTACATTTTCAACTGCAAAAACAAATTTTAATAAAAGAGATGAATCAATCAATTGCCCATCAAGTATGTTAATTCGAAAAAGAAGTTAAAGTTCCAACCAAAAAAAAAAAGATCTTTCTACAAAAAAAAAAAAAAAGAATTTCTATCTGAAATGTTGAATATTCAAGCAAAAAAACGAATTCACAGAGAAAAACGAAATATGTAACTAATATTTCAACCAAAAGATATTAAATTTATAATAAAAAAATATATATAAGCAAAAAAAATAGATTTTCAACAAAAGAGTTGATCATACAAACAAATGGTCAATTTTTCAATCATAAAGATAATTTTTTGACCATAAAGATTTTTTATTTGTAAAAAAAATGAATTATCAACCAATTACTCATCAAATCCATTTTTTTAACGAGTCAATTTTTCAACCATGAATATAAGTTTTTCACTATAAAGATTTTTTTTCGCCAAAAAAGATAAATTATCAACAAGATTAATGAATTTCCGACCAGATTGTATATTTTTGAATTGAAAAAGATTAATTTACAAACAAATATGGAATAGTTGAATTTTAGAATAAAAAAGTGAACTAAAAGCCAAAAATTGAACAAATTTTCAGCACACTAGTCAAATTTGCAAAA
Organism: Neuroterus valhalla; assembly: GCA_011762715.2. Taxonomy (NCBI): domain Eukaryota; kingdom Metazoa; phylum Arthropoda; class Insecta; order Hymenoptera; family Cynipidae; genus Neuroterus; species Neuroterus valhalla. The sequence goes on along the minus strand of WSXT02005778.1, from coordinate 2,003 downwards.
AAAAAATAGGTAAATCTTCTACTCAAGAAATAGAATCTCACAAAATAGTTCAACTTTTAACCAAGAATTTGAATTTTTGGCCGAACAGTAGAATCTCCAACCGAGCGAGATGAGTTTCGAACAAAAAAACATGAAAGTAGGCCTTCCAACAACAGCAGAAGAACTTTGAGGAAAAATTAGCAAATATGCGAGAAAAAAGGAAAGTTTCTTGAAAGTAGGGAGATAAGAGAAGAATATTGGAGAAAAAATTTAAAATTTCATAAAAATTTGCAAATTATGTTGCAATTCATTATCACGAATCGTGTAAGACGTTATACAAGTTGGAAACGTTATATTCAGTAACATACACATGCGTCAAAAATTCTGTGAATTTATATAAAAAAATGTGTGCGTGAAAAACACGTGCATCTGAAGTGAAACTTCACCAAAGATGAAACAAAGCAAACTTTACACTACTGTGCCCACTGATTTTACTTGTTTTAATTTTTCATTCTCTTATTTCTCAACTTACAAGTTTCACTCCCAAATTGGGAGGTCTTCAAAAATAAAATACAGGATTAAGGAGGCATGCAAGTTAGAAGTAAACTTGTAGGTGAAAGAATAAGAAAAGGAGAGAGAAAGGTAAATCGCAAGGCAGTCGTGTATCTGAAAGAAGTGAAAACATTTAGCACAACAGTGTGGAGTTTGCATCATTTCGTCATTCCTAAAGTTTCACGTCAGACACGCGTGGCTTTCACACCCACATTTTCTTCATTATTAGTTCAATATTATTATTTTTACCTCAATTTCCAACTTAAAAATTTAATTCAATATCATTCAAATTAATTTTAATTTTCAAATTTCCCCAGGCAATTGGACAACGTTGAAAAGCACGCGGAACAGAATGACTTAACGCAAATAACTGATGAATATACACAACGTCTTTCTGCATTGGAGAGGAAGTTTCAACAAGCAATCAGGGATAGAGATGTGCTTCGAAAAAACTTGGAGCAGTTAAAACAGGAGACTGCTTCACGATTATCGTCCATGGAAATTTCGACGAATAATGCAGAAAAAGATGAAATTATTAAAGAGCTACGCGAAGAGGGAGAAAAACTAAGCAAGCAACAATTGCAGCATAGCAACATTATCAAAAAATTACGTGCCAAAGAGAAGGAAAATGAGTCCACCATGAAAAGTCAAAAGTAATATTTATTTTTCAACTCTAACCCTGGATAGAATATTCCTGATAAAAGTTGAACAAAAGTGCATTGTGTATCAAGGGCCTAAAGTTGACTTTTCCCAACCGGTTTTAAAGAGCGGGCGAAAAATCTACTTTGCTCGAGCTTTGTGCTCGGGTGGAAAAGGTTACTTTGCGCATGCTTCTCCTTTAAAAACTGATTTTCATTCGAAGAAAATAAGTTTTCAGCAAAATTCTCGAATTTTCAACGAAACAGATGTATTTTTGAGTAACATGGTGAATCAACTAAAATATGAATTTTTTTCATAGTTTCGAACTATGAAGGATGAATTTACCAATGAAAGAGTTTTTTTCTATGAATGAAAACGAGTATTCAATAGAAATCAATATTTTTCAAATGAATGCAATGATTTTCTATCGAAATTGTTGAATTTCGAACAAAATAAACAAGGTTTCAACCAAATAACAAAATTAACCAAAAAAGTTTATTTCTAAACAATAATACTTGGATTTTCAAGCCAAAAGATAAATTTTCTACTAAAATGATGAATATGCATAAAAAATTTGTATTCTGAAACCAAAAACATGAATTTTTAACCAAGAAGATTAGTTTTTAACAAAATACAGGAATTCCAAACAAAAAAATCTGCCCGCTGCGCGGGCACATTCTCAAGTTTACTTAAGGCTCTACTAGCCTTAAGGAACACATTCTCATTACAATGCTCGTCACTGATATTTACATCTCGCATAGTTTGTCTAGCCAATTGAATTTTTCATTGTTTAAGAAGCGTTGTCACGATCAAAAAAAAAAAAAAAATATATA
>WSXT02005777.1:14510-29800 GCA_011762715.2 Neuroterus valhalla | reverse complement strand
GTGATCAGCGCGTCAAAATACGTCGCTATACAGAGTTTCAAAGAAATCGGAGGTAAGCGCTTTTCGGAACTCCACCCCAAGGAAATCTATCAATCAACATAATTTCAAGATAGAAAAATAAATGTTCAACAAAAAGAAAAACAAACGAAAATTGTAACACAATATTTGATTCTTCGGTAGTGATGAAATCATTTTAATTTGAAACGATTCATCAGATTTTTGAAAGAAAAACATAAATTCTGCTGATTAATCCATAATTAAAAAAAAGTGAATTCTAACTCTGTAGTTCAACTTCTAATCAAATAATTGTTGTTTATTTTTATTTATACTTTCTACCATTTATGAGTTCAAGGGTCTTGACATAACACCTCTCATAACACATTCACTAGACTCTCTCTTACATAACCTCTCCAGAAAGCGAGGCGGGAACCGAACCCGCAATCAGACGGAGTAGGCCCAAAGCTTATGCCTTAGCCCCCACGACCAGCTGAGTAGTTTCAAACTTTTTGAGAAATTTGTCTCCAACTTTTGTGTTCTGCTTTTGGTACATAGAAATTTGTATGATAAATAAGATTTCTTCTCTGACATCTTAGAAAATTTAGAAGAGGGACATTAAAAAGGACATTCAAAACTATGAGAATTGATTTTACAGGAAAATTGCGTTTCCAAAAAATACATGATTCCTTAACAAAAATACTCAAATTTCAAGTCGAATAGATGAATCTTCAACGAAATTTATGAATTTGAATTTTCAGCAAAATTTCTTCCACTTTCCTACCGTTTTCTACCCCTATCATCCATTCTGCTCCCATTCCTCCTACCTCTCAAATTTTCTTAACACTCTCTCGCCATCATTTCCTCTCTTCTCCTCCCATACAAATATCCCATAAATGCTCCTATGTCTTCTCTATCCATTCACATGCTCTGCACTTTCTTTTTTCATCCTTTTTCATGAGACATTGCTTCCTTCATTCGTGTCCTTGTATCTATCCATCTTTTCTAATACATCTCCTTTACTCCCATCTCCTCTTTCCAAATATTTTGGCAATCCTTCTCTCCTTATTCTATTTATTGTATCTTGATTCCCCCATTCTGTCATCTGCCTGTTACTTGCATTTCTTTATCTCTTCTTCCCTCGCTAACCCTCCTCCCTTTTCTTCTCTGAGTTCTTCAAATTTCTACGCCCTCTTTTATGCTTTCGTTCTCAACTTGTCCCTTTTGAGACTCCTCTCTTGCTATATAACCCGGCATTCTTCATTTCAACCCTAATGTGCATCTTATATATATCTCTCTCGCATCTTCCTATCTTGTCTTTCTCCTTCCATCCCCATATTTCTGCCCAATAGCTCAATACCGCCTATGCCAGCATATCAAAGAACATCATTTGCCTCTTCTAGTCTTTTCTTAATCTTTTTTTTTCCCCCATTTTTCGCTCCCCATTCTCCTGCACGATAACGCCATTGAATTCCTACCTCCTCTAACTTTTCATCTCGGTGTCTATTTTTTCTTTCTTCTTCCTGCTCCATTTATCTCATTACCTTAGTCCATCAAGAGCACTATATTATCTTCATATGCCAGCTCACCAACTCCTACCTAACTTTTTGTCTCTCTAGAGATTTCAGTTACTTCTTCCTCAAGCCTTCTCTTGTACCCTTTTTCTCCATAGCTTTATCCGTCTCCTCCCTGTCCAATAAATCAGACGCCGCTTTAAATCCACAAACATTGCAGTTGAGCCACCTTCCTCTCTCTCTTGATTCTTCTATTTATGATATAATTTAGCACGCAGACATTATCCATCACTCCTATACCTTGCCTAAATCCTCTCTGATTCGGTGAAATCATCTTCTTCCTCTCTACTTATTTCTTTACACTCTCTGGAACTGTTAAAACATATATCTTATATGATGTTGGCATGAGCGTTGACCCCTTCCCCGATAATCTTCGACCCCTTCCCTTTTCCTTTTCTTGATTATTGCTGCCACTATACCTTCTTTCCATCTTTCTGACCATATTTCCATATTTCTCTTCTACTCTTCTTTCCTTCTGTATCCTTCCGCGATACTGTTTCCATTTTTCCATCTTCTTAAATCCTTTTTAACCTACTTTTTCTTCTTTTTGCATTTCTCATCCCAGCTCCCTCCCCCTTTATTGACTCCTTTTTCAATAGTATCTCCTGATATCATTTTCAGCATCCCTATTACTATTCCCATCTCTCCATTTATATTTCCTTGCCCCATTTTTATAATCTCCATCCTTCTTCTTAATTTTTTTTTTCGGCGCTGACCAATTAGTTTTTCCTGCCCTTTCTCCTTTCTAATTTCGTTTGTGTACTTTCCTCTATATTATTACTCTCAATATACCCATTTAGGATAAACCATCCTATCTCTTTAAACCTACTTAGTAATTTCATCCCCTCTCCATTAACTTCTTCGTGTGCAGAGTTCCTCTCATTTCTGTCCCATTTTTCTTCCTATTCTTTCCTTCTCTTTCGCTTCTACTTCTATTGAAATTCCCCCCTTTGATGACATTTATACCTTCTGCGTTTTCTTCCATCAACTCTCTCAACTCCTCGGTTTTTCTCTTCATATCTTGATTTACATCTACTTCTGCTATTTTCCACCTCTCCTTTTTTACAATTATCTTTTCTGCTATTAATCCTGCTTCTGTTTCTTCGAACCATTCTCCTCTTTCTTCTTCTCTATCAAATCTCTCCGTATTCGCATCACTATTTCTCCTATTGCTCTACCCTTTGTATATTTCCTCTTCGCAACTTGCACTTCCTACCTGTATCCTTTGGGTATCCTTACTTTCTTCCCTTCCGTTCCTTTCTTACACCTTTTCCTAAACTCTCACTAAGTTTTTGTCCCTTCCACACCTTCCTTCTGCCCTTTTTCATTTATTACCATCACCTCTATCAGCATTCTTATCTACCTATTATCATTCTTATCCCACAATTCGCCTCAATCGCGGAAAATATCCTTACTCCTATACTCTCTTCTTGTTTGAACTACGAAAACATTCACTTATCAGCCTTACCTACTGTTTCTTCCTGCTCACCTCAATTTTTGCCACAATTTGACAAAATTTCTGCACCACACATTCACCACATCCTCATTTTTTCAAGCCGGAAACGGATGTCGAACACCGGATAGTTACATTCGCAGTTCAAAAACGAATTCCTAATGACAAAAAAAATTCTAATAACTTAATAGGATTTTACACTAAAATGGCGGATCATCAACTAGAAGAAGAATTTCATGAAAGGATTTAACTCTCGATTCAAGTCGTTGAATTTGTAAATAAAAAAAGGAACTTTCAAACCAGGGAAATAATTTTGTATAAAAATAACAAGCCTCCAACAAAGTAAATGTTGCAAAATTAACATTTCCACAAGGAGGAAAACAATTTTCAACCAATGAGATCAATTTTTACCTCAAATTATGGATCTCCAACAAAGAAACCTAATTTTCTACGGAGAAGTCCAACTTCCAACTGAGCAGTCGAATTTTTTATTAAATAGTTCACTCATTACCAAAAAAGTCTGATTTTCAAGCAAGAAATAAATGAATGCATCAACAAAATACATAGATTCCCAACTAAGGAAGGAAAATTTCTAACCAAATAGTTAAATTTTCAAGCAAAAAGATATATATTTTAAACCAAAAAAGAAATGAATGGATTTTCAGCTAAAGAAATTGATAAAAGTAGTTAAATTTCAACAAAAAAGACGACTATCTAACAAAATAGTCGAATTCCAAAATTCTAGATATTAAACTTCAATTTTAATTTTTGAAAATTAACTCTTAACCAAAATAGATTGAATATTCAAATCTGAAATTTAATATTTTTGTGAAAGTGTTTCCTTCGATTCTTGAAAAATTTTTAATTTTAAGGTTAGGGAAAAATTGAATTCGAATAGTGAAAATGAAAAAGTGGTTGCAAAAGAAATAAAATTGATAGATAGTCAACTTTGGAAAAAAATTGCGAGTTATTTATTTACAGATGTAACTTCGTGGCCATGACTATAAAGAAAAAAAAGTAACTTGTTCAAAGGAACTGTTTACTTTGCTTCATCAATCAATCATTTGTTGAAAAACGAAAAATGAATCTCTATATTAATAATGGATGGTCAGTTCAATTTTATTCCCTTGAATATTTTTCTCTATTATATTTAAATTGAAGTCGGGATTGTCTCCGCGGAAATTAACCAATCCGCTAGCCACTAGAAATGGATAAAAATATAATTGTTTATTGTTATTGCGGAGTAATATAAAATAGAACGAGTCTCCTTCATGAGAGACGGGATTAATCGGTGTTCCGCTTTTTTACTACTAAAGTTACGATGTTCTAAAATTAGACAAGTAGAGTTCTGATTCAATTTTTAACACATAAATAAAGTACTTAGAAAAGTCTTGTTTCATTGCTTGAACAACTCATAAAGACTAAGATTACTTTCGCAAAAAAATATAATTATTTTTCTATAGTCATGTATATATTTTTTCTTTTCCAATTAAATTAAATATTATTGTAATTGGAAATATTGGTTATGTTTACTTATCCACTAATGATAATAATAATCATCTAATCTTAAGAATGTTTTATAATGGATTTCCAAGTTATTAATTTCTCAAAAAAAGGTGAACTGTTGACTAAAAATTTTATTTTCGATATTTCAACAGAATAAAATGCGTTTATCAATAAAAGAACAGTATCTGACAGTTGAATTTTCGGTTAGAAGATTACTTTCCGGTGAAAGGAAAAAGAATTTACAAAAAAATAGTTACATTTACAACTAAAGTAACAAATTATGAACCAGAAAAAAATAATTTTTATTAAAGAATTAAACTTCAAGCTAGAGTCGTTTGATATGCAATCAAAAAGATGAACTTCTAACCAAGAAAATTGATTTTGCTTTGATAAGACGAATTTCCAATAAAATATATGAATTTCCAACAAAATATCATAATTTCCAATTAGTTGGATTTCCACCTAAAAAGGGTCAATTTCCTTACCGAAGTCCAATGAACAATAAAAAATGATAAATTTTGAACGATAAATTAGATGATCAAAGTTTCAGTTAAGAAATAGATTTTTAAACAAAAGAACGTATTTTCAACGATAAAGTTTTATTTTCAACTGAAGTCATCAATTTTCAACTAAAAGCATGAATCTTCATAAAAGAAATAATAATTAAGAGTTTAGCTTTCAACTTGATTTTCAATCTATAAGAATAATCTTAAAATTAACTTTGAGAAGTCGTGATGCACCATTCAAAAATTAATAATTTTTTACGACTTACTTCCGAAATACTTATTCGAAAAAATACATACTATTTCTGAACGAAGATTAGAATTCTTCCATTCTTAACGCTTCAAGTTTGATTGTATTTTATTGAATAGTTTCGAATCAGAAATCATGTGATTGACAACCTTAAAAAAAAGGATTTAGAAAAAAAATTGTATGAAATTCATTTTAATTGAGGATCTCATTTTAATTGAGGATCGAATATAATTTTGGATTTAAAATTAATTCGAAATGATCCATATTAATATAAATAGAAATGCTTCGCAACTTCACCATTGATACGGAACCTCAATAAACACACATTCTTATAATTTATTGTTTCCCAATTTTTCCTCTTATTTTAATTTGTTAAATATTTTTAGAATCTGTATTTACAGATTGGAAAACTCCTGCAATTTTTTTCAAGCATGCGAAACACGATATCTCAATTATTGTCAATTTCACAAGGTTTCCGTATTGTGTGCGAAGTTACGAAATAGTTACACAGGAAAAAATTCCTAAAATGCTTTCTCCTCTTTGCGGATTTTCTGAAATTGCGTTTGATGTATGAAAAAACGTGTCATCTTATTTATTGTTGAATTTAGACAATTCCTTATTATCTGCTGGTTGAAAATTTAGTATGAGATTTCGGAAATTATTAAAAAAATTTAGAACCCAAATTTTGAAACATGTACAATTCTAATAAATTGTGAAAAATGACTCAAAAATTTTTATAGCCAGTTTGTGAAAGCACGTTTTGCAACCTTTCACTGAAATTTGGAAAATTTTGGACTTACAATGAAGTGATTGATTTTGTTGAGGCTAAGCTCATTTTTTTGGCATGAGGAATTGCGTCTCATTAACTGCTGATATTTTTTTACTTTTCTTGTATAAAAACCAAATTATACTCGGGCAAAAGATTCTTCTATTTAAATAAAAAAAGGATTAGATTGAAATACTCTAGGTTACTTGGATTACAAAAATCCGTTGACCGATTCTTGTCCTGTTCTGCGCGCTTCCAAAATGCCGCCATATTGAAGAATCAACAATTCAGATGAATAAGCGAAAAATTATATTACATATCACTCTAGGCTTAAATTCCTGTAACACTTTCTGATTGGTTAATTATCCAACATGGCGGCGTTTCGGAAGATTTTTTTTCATTGGTCGTGCGCAAGAACACACCGTGTCTCTATTACACCATGGAGTAGATGATCTTCTCACGTAATACATATTATGGACACTGATCTATATTGTACCCTGGATAGGAGATGAACATGTATTTTAAGATTGGAACGTAGGCTCACTGATCTGTATATCACACTGGATAGACGATACTCATGTACTTATAGGTTAGAACACGTGCGGAATAGAAGATACCGATACGAGTGTCGGAGTATCTTCTAACGCACTCATTCACAAATTCACGCCCCGTAATGTTGACACAGTCAGCTGACTCGAGAGGAGAACATACTCATGTTTATGGTGTCAACTCGGCACGCGTTTGTGACATCATGTTCTATCCAGTGTATAATAAAGATCAGTGCTCCAACTCTGCGACCATTTGGCCAATTCAAAGTTGTTTGATGTAAATCGTTAAAAAGGAGGATTCGTTTTCAAATATCTGCAGCAAAAATCTCTATTCTCAATAAAATTCAAATGACTAATGTACACAAATTTTTAATGAACATTTATTTCCTTCATTTATTCATGCTAGAAGGCATAAACGACTTCCTTATTCCGGTTGGCCTTACCAATCAGAAACGATCCTCACGTGTCTCAACTCTCCCTAGAAGAACCCTTATTCCTATTTCTTAGAGGCCCTTCTTTTACATAATGCAATTAACACACCATCTATACTTCAATAGCCATGTCCTAAATTCGAAAAAGCACCTGTCAGAAGTACACACGTTGTTGGCTTATCGTACCAAAAGTAAAGTGAACACCGTTCAGATTCTACCTGCAACAAAATTCACTCCCAAGTTTTTACTGCGCCCCTGAATGACGCTGGATTGTAGAATATCGTGATGGATTATCGGGCCTACTCTAGATTGCACTGTATATTTTAATCGAAGCTGCAAGGAATTCGCTTGGGTTACTCTGAATCACAAATGGGTTACGCCAGATTTTAAGTGGATTGCTCTAGATTACTTGGAATACAAGTGAATTACTCTTGATCACAAGCAGATCACCCTAGATTGCAGGTGGTTATACATGGTATTGAAATTCTATTGAGCTTAAATCCAAGAATTGCTTTAGATGATCAGTTCACTACCTGGATAACGTAAGGTTTCTTCGAATTACAAGTAAGCTGCTCTAGATTACAAGTGTAAAAACCTGATTTACAAGTGGCGCCTACTCGTATTCATAAACAGATTTCTGTCATTCACAAGTGGGTTTCTTCAAAATACCAAGATTAGGAGTACATCACGCCGTATTATCTAACTCAATCTGTTTAACGAGTGGATTACGACTGAAATAAGGTGGATCACTTGGATAACAAGTAAACAATTCGGATTCTATGAGAATCAATCCGGTTTGCAAGCAGTTTACATATGTGTGTTACCTTAGATTGCACTGTATTGCTCCACGTTATATAAGATAACAAGGATGTTTCGCTGGGTTACAAGAAGATTCTGATAGATCATCAGGCTAACCCGAGGTTTCGAATGGACTACTCTGTCTTCTAATCCGAATAAGGAGTTGAGTAATGGGGTTACTTTCAATCGCGAATGGATTACTTCAAACTACAAGTGAATTGCCGTAGAATGCTTGGAATACTGCTGACTAATAGTGGATTACTCTGAACACCAAGACGATTATCCTGAATTAACAAGTAGCATACGCTGGATTACGATTTTAGTAAGCCAGAATAATAATTATTAAAAATTAATCATTATTAATAATTAATCATTTGATTTGTGAGTGAATCAAACTAAATCATTTAGAATAGCAAGCCCAATTCTCTGAATAACAAGTGAATCACCTTGCATTACTTGTATTACTCTAAATCACAAGTGGATTGCCTTGTAAGAAACAAATGAATTATCAAGAACTAGGATTGCACTACCCTGGATTATACTGTATTACTTTGATTGAATATAGATTACATGAAATTATTGAGATTACCCAAAATCGCGAGATTCGCAATTCCAATAATCTATATTACAAGTGGATTACGCTGGATTTTTGAACCACTCTTAACCACAATTATACTATTTTGAACTGCTTGTTTTACAATTAGATCATTTGAGATCACTTGGGTAATAAGTATCTTGGAAGGAATGATTTCAGATTGTAAATGAATTACTATAGATTCGAATACTTTTTATAACAAGTGGATTATATCTGAATATGAATAGTACCTTGAATAGCTCTGGATCGCAAGTTGATTACTTGGATAAACTTTGGTTACTTATATAATCCCGGATAAGCAATATATTACTCAGAATATAAGTGCATTACTGTGGATGAGCCTGGATTACTTGAACCACCTCAAATGAGAAATAAATTACTCAAAACACAAGTTGAGTACTGTGGATTAGGCTGGATCACCTGGATTATTTTGGTAGAGAAAACGATTGCTCAAATTACAAGTGGTTTGACGTGGGTAATCCTGAATTTTTCGGATCACCCTATATGAGCAATTCAAAACTAGATTAACAAGTGTAGTACTGTGGATACCCTAGGATTACTCGGATTACCGCAGATGGGCAATTAAATATTTGAATCAAAGGAAGATTACTGTGGATAACCTGAATTACTTAGATCACCGAAAATAGGGAATAAGTTACTCAAATTATTAGTGGATTCTGGTTGGTAACCTTCGGTGACATGAAATATCACAGAAAAGCAATGGATTCCCCAAATTACATGTGGAATTATTTGGATAACTCTGGATTACATACATGACTTTGGATGAGCAATGCACTACTTGGATTACAAGTAGATAACCTTGAATGACTTCGATTAATCCAGATTCAATAGGGAATACTCAAATCAGAAGTGGATTAATAAGGCTGAGCATTGGATTACGCAAATTACAAGTAGATACCCGTGGATTACCTAACTTGGATTACTCCAGATGAGCAATGTATTACCCTGCAAACTCAATCTCATCCCGGTTTCGGGCTTGGGTATCGACGGCCTTCGAACGAGATCGAGTGAGCTGAAACTTAAACAGTCAGGGCCGAGTACACGCGAATAACTGACGCCAACTAAAACAAAGTTGCGTAAATCTATGCTAGGGTACTACTGACCACTTTCAATGCACGGCAGTGGCATAGAATGGAGCGCATTTCGAGGAAGGTGCGAGTTCGGGTGGAATGAGATTGCGTTTGCAGAGTAGTTCGATTACAAGTGGAATAATGTGGATATTCCTGGATTACTTGAGTCACCCTGAATGAGCAATGGATTAGCTAGATTTTAAGTATATTACAAGTGGAATACTGTGGATTACTTATATCGTTATATCACAAGTGGATTACTGTGGATAGCCTCAGATTATCTGGATCATCTTGGATTGGCATTGGATTACTGTGGACAACCCTAGATTACTGTGATCAACCCGGATGAGGAATAGAGAACTTAGATTGTAAGTGATTTCAAGATTATAAGATAACCTTGAAATACTTGGATTATCCTAGGTGAGCAATGAAATACTCGAATTTAGAAGATGATTACTGTGGATTATCCTAGAATACTGAGATTGCCTTGGATTACTCAGATTACAAGTGGATTACCGCGGATGAACAAGAATTACTTACATCACCCCGGATAAGCAATGGATTACTTGGATTAAAAGTCTGTTACTGTGGATAACCCTGGATGACTTTGATCACATCGGATGAGCAATGAATTACTTGGTTAACAAGTGCATTACTGTGGATAACTTCGGATTTCTTGCGTTTTGTCAGATTAGCAATGAATTACCTACATTACAAGTGGATTATTGCGTATAGCTTTGGACTACTTGGATCACGCCGGATAAGTTTGAGACTACTTGGATCACGTGTGCAGTACTGTGGATAACTTAGATGTATTAGATTATCCTAAGAAAGCAATGAATTACTCGAATTACAGCAAAATTACTGTGTATAATCCTGGATTACTTAGATTGTCTTGGATTTGGTTGAATTACTCAAATTATAAGTGAATTACAAGTGGATGACTCAGGATTAGTTACATCACTCCGGATAAGCAATGGAATACTAGGATTATATGTATATTACTTTGGATAACCCCGGATTACTTCGATCACCTCGGATGAGCAATGTATTCCTTGGTTCACAAGTGCATCACTGTGGATAGCTGCGGATTGCTTGCATTTTACCAGATTAGCAATGAATTACTTAAATTACAAGTGGATTACTGCGTATAGCTCTGGACTACTCAGATTACGCCGGATGAGCCTTAGATTACTTGGATCATGTGTGCATTATTGTGGATAACTTTGGATGTCTAAGATAATCCTAAGAGAGAGATGAATTACTCGAATTACAGGAAAATTACTGTGGATAATTCTGGATTACTTAGATTGTCTTGGATAAGATTGGATTACTCAAGTTACAAGTGGATTACAAGTGGATGATCCGGGATTAGTTACATCACCCCAGATAAGCCATGGATTACTTGGATTACAAGTGTATTACTGTGGATAGCCCCGGATGACTTTCATCAACTCGGGTGAGCAGTGTACTACTTGATTTACAAGTGCATCACTTCGCATAACTTTGGATTACTTGCATATTGCCAGAAAAGCAATAAATAACTCAAATTATAAGTGGAAAACTGCGTAAAGCCTTGGATTACTTAGATCACGCCGGATGAGCCATAGATTACTCAGATTACAAGTTCGTTACTACGAATAACCTTGGATGACTAAGATTATCCTAAGAGAGGAATGGATTTCTCGAATTACAGTAAGATTACTGTGGATAATCCTAGATTACTTAGATTGTCTTAGATAAGATTGGATTACTCAAATTATAAGTGGATTACTGTGGATGACCCAGGATTACTTTGATCACCCCAGACGAGCGATGGATTGCTTGGATTACAAGTGGAATTCTGTGGATGAACATCTTGGATTGGCATTGGATTACTGTGGATAACCCTAGATTACTGTGATCACCCCGGATGAGGAATAGAATACTTTGATCGCAAGTAATTACAAGATTACAAGATAATCCTGAAACACTTGGATTTTCCTTAGAGAGCAATGGATTACTCGAATCACAGGAAGATTACTGTAGATAATCCTGGATTACTTAAATTTTCTTGTATAAGATTGGATTACTCAAAGTACAAGCAGATGATCCAGGATAAGTTACATTACCCCGGATGAGCAATAGAATCCTGGGATAACAAGTGTATTACCGTGGAAAACCCTGAATTACTTGGATCACCCCGGATGAGCGATGGATTGCCTGGATTACAAGTGGATTACTGTAGATTACCCTGGATTTCTTGGATCCCAGGGGATGAGCAAGGGATTATTCGAATTTAAAAAAAGGTTACAGTAAATAGTACTTGATTATCTCGATCATCTTGGATTGGCATTGGATTACTGTGGATGACCCTAGATTACTGTGATCACGCCGGATGAGGAATAGACTCTTGGATTGCAAGTAATTACAAGATTACAAGATAACCTTAAAAGACTTAGATTATCCTAAGAGGACAATGGATTACTCTAATTACAGGAAGATTACTGTGGATAATCTTGGATTACTTAGATTCTCTTGGATAAGATTGGATCATTCAAATTACAATTAGATGACCCAGGATTAGTTACATCTCCTCGGATAAGCAATGGAATACTGGTATGACAAGTGCATTACTGTTGATAACTCCGGATCACTTTTATCACCTCGGATGAGCAATGTATTCCTTGAATTACAAGTGGATTACTGCGTATAGACTTGGTTTACTGAAATCACGCCGGATAAGCCATAGATTACTTGGATTACAAGTTAATTACTGTGGATAACCTTGGATGACTAAGATTATCCTAGGTCAGCAATAGATTACTCGAATTACGATAAGATTACAGTGGATTATCCTGGATTACATAGTTTGCCTTGCATTATATCGCATTACTCAGATTCCAAGTGGATTACTGTGTATGACTCAGGATTGCTTGGATCAACAGGATGAGCGATGGATTACTTGGATTACAAGTCTTTTACTGTGTATAACCCTGAATTACTATGATCACCTCGGATGAGCAATGGATCACTGAGATTGCAAGTGTATTACTGTACATAACAATTGGATTACTTGGTTTTTGCCAAATTAGCCATGAATTACTTGAATCACAAGTGGATTACTGTGGATGGCCCTGGATAACTTGGATTACCCTGGATTACACTGCGTTACGAAAATGGTTTTTCCTTCGGATTCCGAGAAATCTCTTCTGATTTAAGAGAATTCTTATGGTTCAAAGAAGTGTTCTTTGTTTGGATAGCAATTTCCCCTCTGAAAGAGGATGATTCCATCCATTTTAGAATTTCTTTGGGTGCCATCCCGTGTCACTGCTTGGGAGATTTGGAAAAATTAAGTTATGACCAAAATAATCATTAAAAGGAAATGAATTCTAATATTTTATGTCAGCCTTAAGCTGTGAAGTGTTCCTAAAAATTTGAAGTGTTTAAAAATCTTGTTTTTAAAAGCTGATTGACTGAATTTGAATGTTAGCCGATTAAGATTATTTCTGTGGGAACCGCCGGCTGGCTAAACGTAATTCGAACGAGGGTACCTACTCTATTGGAAGCAAGTAAAAGTGGATAAATAAATAATATTTTGTTTGGTAGACTCTATATAAATGTCAGTTGTTTTCTGAAACTCTGTTGTGTTGATGAATCTATTATTATCAGCAAATTTTATTGGGCACAAATGCAAGATGATAATTCAGTGTTTTCGAAACAAATTATTTGAGGATGGAACAGCATTCAGGTCTCGCACTGGATTCAAAAATGATTCAAAGAATTTATTCATTTTCTTAAATTTTGAATAATTTTGGACACATTTAAATAATTGGTTATTCAAATATTGTTTTTTAAAGTTGCGAAAAAATTTATCTCCAGCTCTGCTGGGATTCCAACCCAGGTCCTAGAGCTAGAACTAGAGAGGCATTTTTTCACAACTTTGGAAAACAATATTCAAATAATTAATTATTTAAATATTGACAAGACCAAGTAGACAAAAAACATTAACATCATAACATAAATAGACATGAATCGTCAAAAACTGTAACATCAAACTTGAAAATTAACAATCATGTCAGAATGAATCCTACAAGTATGACAAGTTCGTCGGAATTGGCTTGTAGGGGGTTGTGAAAAGTGCTCCTTAGACTCCCCGTAGCTCAGTGGGTTAGAGCATCGGACCGGAAATCTGTAGGACCTGGGTTCGAACCTCAGCGGAGCTATAGAGACATTTTCTCACAGATTTGAAAAACAATATTCAAATAATTAATTATTTAAATATTGACAAGACTAAGTAGACAAAAAACATTAACATCATAACATAAATAGACATGTCTGGTAAAAAACTGTAACATCAAACTTAAACACTATTCATCCATATACGCAAAAATTCTGCACGAAGGTAGTTAGTAAATTCACAGTCCAAAAATATGACTTTTTTACCATGAAGAATCGATTTTCAAGAGGACGGTTTTTGAAGAGAAAAGTCAAGAAAAAGTCAAAATTATTTATCTGAAAGTCATATCATTAAGCTAGGAGGGCGAATTTTTGCACAGCCACTACATATTTCAAACCAGAGAGTAGAAGTTCTAACAACAAAATGCATTTTCAAAGAGACAGAATTTTCAATTGAAAAGAATGCTTCTCCCTTAGAGGAAGACTTAACATATTAGTCAGATTTTCGACAAAATTATTAAAGTTTGAAAAAAATAGTTGAGCTTCTTAGCAATACAATTCAATGAAAAAAGAATAATTCTCCGAAAAAAGTTCAATTATCAATCAAATAGATGACTTTATAAAAAAAAATTTTAACTTTCTACTCCAAAAGACGAATTACTTACCAAAAATAAAAGAGTTGAATTTCCTGATTAGGAATATCAATCTTATACTTAATAAGAAGCTAATTCCCAACAAAATGCATTGATTTTCAACAATATTTCCTAATTTTCAAGCTCGAAGACGAAGTATCTACGAGAAGTTTTATTTTCAAGCCAATTAAATGCAACGAAGAAATTCATTTCGTTCAAGAAAATGGATTGTCAATCAAGAAAAATTACTTTCTTCAATAAGAAAATCAATTTTCGACCAAAAGGAGCCAAAATAGTTCGATTCCTAATCAAATAAATGAATTCGTGACAGAAAATCAATTTTCTATCCGGAAAGATGGTAGGTTCTATTCCAGGCTAGATATTAGTATTACAGTGTCGGTAACTCATCATCAGCTGGTAATCAAACTTATTACGTACACGGAAAGAAATGTTTGACAGCTACTGCATTCATAGCAGTAGGCCAGCGCAAGCTAGGCATGCAAGCAGCAGCAACTTCAATTTTCGAAACGCGTCTGTCCCATAAGGTTAGTTTATCCGTTTCTAAGACGACAGTTGCCTACGCTGTGAATGTAGCATTCTCTGACAGGGAGAACAATTTGTCATAAACAGAAGGCGTATTGGAGTACTACAGTTTGGCGCAACGAAGTTGCCTATAAGTGCCGCTATTGTACCAAATTTCTTTCCGTGTAGTTTCAGCTGGAACCGTTATATGGCGTAATCTGAATGGCAGCATATACCTGCTTTGTCATCAAACAGTAGCTCCCTTTATTACCATTAGTCGGTATGTTAGATCTGTGACATGAATTCTTGGCTCGGTCAATAAGTTTGGTTCTTGCTTTACTGACCGAGAGGGCCACAAGCTTTTCGTGCAAATGGTGCCTGTAAGACCGAAGACCCGCCCCCCCCCCCCCCGCAACCAGAGGAGAAAAAGAAAACGCAAGTTGCGGTAAAAGAAAAAAGATATTAACTT
>WSXT02005777.1:0-14500 GCA_011762715.2 Neuroterus valhalla | reverse complement strand
GGCCACAATCTTTTCGTGAAAATGGTGCCTGCAAGAACGAGGACCCTCCCCCCCCCCTCCTGAAATCAAGGAACTACTAAAAACAGTTGGATGATGTAAGACAAGAAATTTCTCGAATCTCCTAGAAACTTCTACCTCGTGTTATCTAAAGGTAAAGAGTAGCTGTAACGCATGTCGATAGTTCTTTATTTGGTTTGATGCATGAATAGTTGCTACGTTACACTCTCGAAAAAATAATCGTAGAAATTAGCAACTAAGTGATGCTTTGGTCTATAACGGGTATGCTGTTGTCCGGGATCACATAAACAGATAAAGTGATCTCCAACGATGCTTCAGTTCTTAAATGTGATGAGGGTCAGGTTGATGTTATGTGGGTTGAAAAACAAAGTCTAACTTATTAACTAATCACATATAATTAATCCAGCATATTCCAAACTGGAATGAAGGATCGACAAAAGTGCGATATCTGAATTTTAGAGCAAGCCAAGCGTTCCTGCATTGCTCAACCAATGGTGTCTGTGAATATCAAACTTTTTTCTCTTGCTGTTTTTCAAAAACAATACATTTGGGAACGCTCAGTACGTTTTCGCATAACTGGTGCTACGGTAGAATTGGAATTCGAAATCTTACAATTTTACTATTCACTTAGCAGTGCTATCTGTAAAAATATCACTATTCAGTGATGCTCACGTGTACATTTATTCAAGAACGAAACATAACCTAATTTATATCACCACCTCTGCCACCACCTCATCCTTTACCACCACCTCATCCTTTACCACCACCTCCACCATTGCCATCACCGCAACCGCCTCATCTGCCACCATCACTCCATCTACTACCATTGGTTCAAAGACGAATTCGATCTTACTCTAGAAAAACCAGCATATACGAACAACATTGGTTCGGAACGAGATCACGCAAAATCCAAATGCAACCCAACGGTATGTGCCGTGCCCTGAAATTTCATTGCGACCCAACGATGATTGAATAAAAGTTTGAATTTGAAAGTTCAGCCCGCCGACGTTTGTTATCAAACACCAATGACAGTAAGCGATTATTGGATTGAGGAATCACCCAGTCAATGGTTTTGACATTAAACACCGGAAAGGAAGATAACGCATGGAATTATATATGAGCTGAACTTATTTTTGAGTTACCTAATGGGTTCGAATCATTCTCCACTCTAGGAGAAATAAAATTTTCAGTTTATTCAACAAGAATAACTAAGCCTAGTTTTACAGGGAAAAATCTTAACCCCCGATCTCACGAGAGCCATCTGCACAAAAAGCTTATGGCCGCCTCGTTCAGTATTTTCAGGAACCAACCTCATCGACCAAGTCAAGAATACATATCAGAGATCTACCCCACCGACTAATGACAACGAAAAGTACCACCGATGCGAACAATTGCGAAAGGGATTTACCTTACCGACTAAAGCCAATGTACGGATTTACTGACTGCTAGTAAAGCAGAAATCTATTATCATTTTCTAGAAAACGCCATCTAACTTTGACTACTAAAACTACCTAGCAAGTTCCATTACTAGCGGCCGATATGTTACCGATACCGTAATAATAACATTAAGCCTGGAACAAACTGAACGAGCAGTTACCGAAATAATAATAAATAATAAAGGACTTGGAAACGCCTTTTCCAGCGATTGCGACCCTTGTTTCCTCAAAAACGTAACGTTATGGGAAGTTTTTGAACCCAGATTCGTGTTAAGTACAACAAATTTATTCGAAAACACTAGGTGCTATCTCGTTCGCGAAATTCATGTCGGGCAGTGTTATCAACGATACAGTTGCCTCTTTTACAAAAAATAATTATTTCCCACCAAAGAATACATTTAATGTTTCTAATTTTTAGTCTCTTCTAATATATTTTATTTTGTGTCATTGCAAAACACATGCTTCTATAATTTTCTCAAAAGTTCATATCCATAAACTTATAACAGAAAACTTCTTATGTTGATCCTCTAAATTAAACTTTTGTCGATCTTATGATGTCATTCTCATGTCTTCAACTTGGAATGGTTCAGGATTTCTTCTCCAAAATGATTAATTCAGAGAGAATCAACGACTCTGCTTAATCTTGCTGATCATATTTCATAAGATCATTTTTGGTTGAAGAAGCCGACAATTTGATTACTACTCTTCGCGCAAGAAGATGATATAATAAGTAATAAAGTAAACTCAGAAGCCACAATTGTTTCTTGCTTCGCGCAGAATTTCGATAAGCGATTACTCTATTACAAAATAATAACAGTTCTATGCACGGAATTCAACAGAAGTTCTTGGAAGGCAAAGACCACTAAGCATCGCTCTTTTCAGTACTTAATCTCTACAATTGATCGTTAAGATTGCTTGCATTCAAGAAGCTATCAATAAGAGATCCCGGAAAAATTTTCCATCTGTTTTCATTATTTTCATTAATTACCTTCTTCCCTGTTATTGTAAATAATTAGCAGGATATACAAAATTTGAAATTGACTAACCTTCAACCGATCAAAAAATAGAAGAGATAAGTATTTCCATCCATGTTTATTACAATTATGAGTGAGTATGAAGAAACTGTTTTCTATTTGTTCCGGAAAAATACTTGCTGGGTGAACATTGACGATTGGAGGCTTGAGATCAATCTTATTGAAATTGTCAATTACATTTCACATTTTCATTCATCTTTGAATCGCAAAAAATATTATATTTCTGACCTAAATTTTTCTAAAATAAAATTACGGTATAGGGGATTATGTTTACATGTATTGAAACTCTACACGAAACTGCCTTGAGATTTTGATGTGGCGGCCTACCGGAGCTTCTTTAATTTCATCTGGGGTCAATGGTGTGACCGTGTTCTCGTACATGTTTATTTTTACCCTTTTTTTGGAACGGTATTGAATATAAATTCCAGCAAGAATATCACTACTCTCTAATATTGCAAAGACGTCCCCATCGACTGTTGATAATACAATTTGTTCTTGGGATGACACAGGCTCAAACGAACCTTTTTCGACTATCGTTTTGAATTTCTTATCGTCAGGGAAAGTGTATTTCTGTAGTTTGAATATTCGCTTGTGATTTTGAAAGGGAATAAGTCGAATGAATTGAAGGTATTCAATTCCACATCCAAACCCATCAGGAGAAGGAAGCTTTTCTGGGAGAGGTCGAAACTTTGCAGAAGGACAAATTTCGGGAGCACACCTTACAGGTGCACGCTTTGCAGGTGCACTCTTTGCAGGAGCACGCCCAGAAGGTAGAGAATTAGACCTTGGTGGAGGGCACACTGCAGGCGGATGCCCTGCTCGAGGAGGCCTGGCCTGACACGGAGGGGAGGCTCGGCAGGAAGAAGGAACTTCTCAGGGGAATGGTTTTCGTCAGCAGAATAAGGTGGTCTGCGACGAGGAACATGAGAAATGGGCGCACCGTTGGGTAAACACTCGAACTGCCAACTTGACTCTGTAACAAGGAACAGAGGATTATATTTTTGAAGTAGGCATATATTAAACTAGATACTAAGCAATACATATTTTCAAAATATTGATATTAGAAAATAGCTTCTGTTCTAAGAATAAGAAGGTCCGACGCGAGGAACAAGAATAATAGGGGCGCTATTAGGTAAACACTTGAACTGCGAACTTAGCTCTGTAACAAGGAACAGGGGATTAAATTTTTGAAGTAGGCATATATTAAACTAGATACTAAGAAATATATATTTTCAAAATATTGATATTAGAAAATAGCTTCCGTTCTAAGAATAAGAAGGTCCGACGCGAGGAACAAGAAGAATAGGGGCGCTATTAGGTAAACACTTGAACTGCGAACTTAGCTCTGTAACAAGGAACAGGGGATTAATTTTTTGAAGTAGGCATATATTAAACTAGATACTAAGCAATATATATTCAAAATATTGATATCAGAAAATAGCTTCCGTTGTAAGAATAAGAAGGCCCGACGCGAGGAACAAGAAGAATAGGGGCGCTATTAGGTAAACACTTGAACTGCGAACTTAGCTCTGTGACAAGGAACAGGGGATTACGTTTTTCAAAGAATGCACGGACTCAAGTGAATCATCAGCTCATTATCATCTTGCTTGCTATAAAGAATACAGAAATGTAAGAAACGTGCGCCTTATTTAGGATTTTATATGTTGCGTGGTGTGATATACTTTGTGTAGATAGCATTCGAAGCTGTGTGCGCTCTGAATCAATCAGAACTTCAATTTTCCACTAATAAACAAATCACCATTTCGATTTTCTATGTGTGTGTTAAAGTCGCTGCGTGCTGAAACCCTTATCATGATTCCGCAACCTTCTTCTGAACTACTGCGTACTAGACCTTTCAACACGCAACCGCAGCACCCTTCCACTTTGTGCTCTGAACTAAAAACCTCAGTACGCAACATTCGTGACACTCGCATCTATCATTCTCATCTTGTTTCGTACTGGAATACCCAGTACGCAAATCTCACCCTCTTTCTACCTTGCTTTGTACCATGACCTTTAGTTCGCGTCCACCAACTTCTTCCCACCTCGTGCCAAACTGGAACTCTTAGTACACAACTACTATGGACTTTGCACATCACCACGTACTGGAAATCTAAGTGCGCGAACACTACCTATTTCCACCTTGTTTCATGTTTGAACTCCCAGGACGTGCTCATCGTTCTCCATTGACATCACAGCGTTCTGGGACTCTAAGGATGCACCAACCAACCTCTTTCCACAATGCTTCGTACTAAAACTTATAGTACACAACCACTGCCTGCTTGCCACCTCGTCGCGTACTAAAACTGTCACTACGCAACATTTGTGACACTCGCATCAATCATTTGCACCTTGTTTCGTACTCGAATACCCAGTACGCAAATCATCACCCTCTTTCTACCTTGCTTTGTACCATGACCCTCAGTTCGCGTCCACCAAACTCTTTCTACCTGGTTTCGAACTGGAACTCTTAGTACACAACTACCTCGGACTTTGCACATCGCCACGTACTAGGAATCTTAGTACGCGAACACTACCTATTTCCACCTTGTTTCATATTGGAACTCCCATGACGCGCCCATCGTTCTCCATTGACATCACAGCGTTCTGGGACTCTGAGGATGCACCCACCAACCTCTTTCCACAATGCTTCGTACTAAGACTTATGGTACACAACCACTGCCTGCTTCCTACCTCGCCAGGTACTGTAACTCCCAAGAACCACGCATCAACCTATTTCCACATGGTGCGTACTGGAACTCTCGGAACGCACCCATCCACCGATCATCTTGCTCCATACTATAACTCTTGGTACACAACTATCATTGAATCATCGAATTGCTGCATACTTAAAGTTCCAGAAAGTACCCACCAACATCTTCTCACTTTGCTTCTTACTTGAACTCTTGATTCACAATCACCACCGACTTTCTACTTTAATGAGTACCTAGACTGTTGGGACGTAATCACCTTCCTTTTATTACCTTGCTTTATACTGGAAATCTTGGTATACAACCACCACCGACTTTCTACCTCGCCGCGTACTAGAACTTTCAGGACGCAAGCAAAAATCTCTGTCTGCCTTGATCGATACTGGAACATTCAGCACGCAATCATTACGCACATTTCTATTGTCGCATACTAGAACTCTCAGCACATAGCCTCTACACTCTTTACACCCCGTCAAACGTGGCGAAATTGGAATTTCTATTCATTTACTGCTTTCATTGCTTAAACCATGAACGAACAGGAATTGCACTAGTGGACCTAAAGCTGGACTCCTGAGGTTAGTTTCAACCTTCTCAAGTTAAACTTTTTTCTGGAGTGTAAAAACCCCTGAAAATCACGGAATTGCTTCTTATATATAATATCCTGAGGAACGTTCAAGAATCATACGTAAAGCTTCAAAACTTATCTAAGATGTTAATGTATTATTATAATTACCAATAAAATAGAGTATGGTTGCCGAGGTGAAGACTAGAGTATAAACGATCTTCATTCTTTCCAAGCAGTGGAAAAACTACTCAATAGGTGAATGGTGGAATTGATCACGAGTATAACTAATAATCGTTGTGGAACTATACAATATTATTCAGTTCCATGTACATTTATCGTTTCCTTGTAAATGATACGAGCCGCTAAATTGTTATAATTTATTTTTTTATATTTCGCTGTAATCGTGATTGTAATCTTCAAAATGATTAGATTGTTCTCTTAAACAGCTAATTTTCTTGAAAAAATATTCTCTTTGTGTTTGGCACATCTGAATATTTGAAAATTGATTATTTGAATAAGTAATTAAATAAAATGATATTGCCTTGAATTGATTTATTCCCGAGAATTGGATGCAGCAAAAAGAAAAATTGAATCCAAAATAAATCTGACAAGTTCAACTATATGAATTTGTGAAATCGTTTAATATCAAGAAAATTCATCTGAAAATCAACGTTATAGGAGATCATTCATCAATTGTTAAAAGTCAGACATTATAAAACTTGCAGGAATTGAATGTTGTAGGCAGAATCATTTTAATAAAAATGACTTGGTGTTCGAAATTGATGATACTCATAATATGATTTCGCCAAGTCATCTATATCTTTTACCAAATATCTAAACAGCTTTTAAAATTAATCTCAGGTCTTTTTGCCCGGTGTTTTATCATCAGCCACGGACTTAGTCAAGTGCCTGATTAAGTCAAGATGTTAACAATCAAAAAATTTAAAAACAAAGATCGAAATTTGTTGCGCAGATATTTTCGCAGGCACAATATCAAGTAATTGGTGTAATATGAAGTTCGTCTCATAATGATGTTGTCACTACACATTATTATTATCATTTTTATTACTAGCATACCACTGAGTCAAGTCTCTTTCGTTGCAAGCGTAACTCGTTTGCTTCTAGCCTCGTTGTACTACTGGTAAATAAGGAATTTATATGTATAAATTTAAAAGACGAATTGGCACGGGAAATTTTTGAGCATGGTATGTGTCTGCCTCTGAGTACGCTACCAGTAACCCTACCTAGATAAGTTTGCTTCGTTGATCGTTCCTCATCCATTCTCTCAACGTGACTGAATCATCTGAACAAATTTCTTTCACTCATGTCAAACAGTATTTCTTCTACCTAATCGTAAGGCCCATGCGCTTCATGCTTATATCCAGTACGCTCAGCATCCTCTGCAAATCATCGCCTGATTCTGCCGTAACGATTTCATCATCTGAAAACGCAAGTCCACAAGCTTTCACTGTTCCAAAATCAACACTCTCTTCGTCGAAGAGAGTCATTCTCGGACATTGTTTCATGTATATATTAAACATCCAAGAGGACAATTATCGCCTTTTTACAATTACTCGGAACTTCGCTATTCACAGCACACATATTCACGAATTCACCCAGCCACACAAACAAGTTTCCGTCAACGAACTTGAGAATTTCAGAGGAAATACCATCCACACCGGCAGCCTGACCATTATTTAGTTTTTTAATTACAGAAATAATGTCGTCGATTACGGATTCTGCTACCGCCGGCTACATCGGAATCGTCTAGCATATCCGTGTCTATGCCACTTTTGTTTTGCTTCGTGGCTTCACATTCATGCAGCTTCTTGAAAAAATCCTTCACAGTATTTCTTTTCGAAGTCTTCAAAATACTTTCTTATTCCCTCCAGAATCATTTTGCATTTTCGTATCTCCTTCCGTTTTGAGTTTATCCTTGCTTTCTTCTACTAGTATATCTGCTTTTCTCTTTTTATCTCTAAAATCATTTATTACCCTTGTGCTTTCCTTATCACTGATACCTTTCATATCTCAAGCATGTCCTTTCCTGAACGTTGATTCAAATATGATCCCAATTCAATTTAAAGAATAAACCTTTCTATATGTTATAGTAAGGAGTTTCTCACTGTTCCAAACTCCACAGGAAAATCGCAAGAATTTTCGAGAATATCAAATGACTAATCTAAAAAAAACAACAGAATTTTAACCCGAAAATATGATTTTTTAATAGAAGAGATTAATTCCAACCAAATGGTCGAATTTTCAAGCAAAGGACATGATTTTGCTACAGAAAAACTAAAATTCTAATCTAGAAATATAAATTATCAAGAAGACAGTTGTATTTTCAAAAAAATAGTTGATTTTCCGAGCCAAAACTTTTATGAGGGCGGGGGGTAAATTTTTCACTGACGAGATTTTTCACCAAAGAAGAAGGAAGAAGTTTTTCTGAATCGTTGTTTTCTCAGCCAAAAATATTGATTCCAAACAAATGATTCAACTCTTCCGTTTAAGAAAATATTTGTATGGTTGTATTTGTATGGTTGAATTCGTATTTGTATGGTTGAAAATACTGTTTCCGTCTCACAGGCGGAGTCAAGTCAAGCAATATATCTCTTAAGACTACACTCACCACGAATGAAACACCATAAAATCAAACATTTACAATGAAAAATAAGAGCAGCTTCAAAACATAACCTACAGGATCAAGATTTACCATTTTCAAACAGAGAAGACAGCCAACGCGTTGACGAAACGTCTTTTGTACCATGCTTTGAGGCAGGGGTGTCCAACGCAAGGTTAGTGCGCTTCTTCTTTATTCCCCTCCTCCGAGCGCTTCATCAAGAATTCTCTCCTCGTTCCACCACGGGCTTCGTCTGACTACGCCTGACTACTCCTACTTGCGCGCAATGTTCACACAGCCCGGCCGCCGAGGACCCCTCTCCACATCGCTTTCATCGCAAGAACACATCCAAGGTGGAAAGAGAGGGGTTTGGCGAGTGACAGTTATTTACACCGTTCCTCACGCGTTGGACACCTCTGCTCTAAGGGATCTCTCAGACAAACAATAATATTCTGCCCAGTAGTCTACACATCTACATCTTTTCCTCAAATATAAAGTATGATGTTGGTTTTTGTTGACTAGCGTGGTTATATTAAGGTGTCGATCTCCTGACTATTTTCTGATCCATTAATCTTTATACTTTTCAAAAGAAAACTTTTATTATACTAGCTTGTGTCCAGCGACGCCAGACCTCATTAGGTATACAATTGATTAGGGAAAAAACTGTGGAGCCTATTGAAAAACAATTTTTTTTTTTATGAAGGTATCATACGGTGACCGTTATTGTTATTATGAGACAGTATGCCGGGCACTCACAGATGGAAACCGAAGATTTATACTAAGAAATGTATTATGTGTCTGTTAACAGGTTCACAAACAAACAAAGTGTGAATGGAACACCCGTTTTAGGGTACCAGCTACCTGCAACGGAAAATACCCTAGGTGGTGTTCATGCTACCCAGTTGGGAGTTCTGCGTCCCCGACCATTGGGGTACGGAATTTTTGACAGCTTTGTCGATCATACACCGTAGTCTGTATAGACATTGCAAAGTGCGTTATTTGCATCTTGTAATATTTGATCACAACTCTACACATGCAGGTAGCCTGCATGCATGCATGCAAAGCAGGCTATCATTTCACGAGTCAGTTCTTGAGTCAGCTGACTGTGTTTACATGCCAAGCCGGGACAGCGTGCATTTTACTTTTACTTGGCGCATAGGTTTTGAAACCGAGATATCCGCTTGCAGATTACCACCGAATAAATGGCCCTTGTTCTACGTAATGCAATTAACACACCATTTAGATCTAAAGTCCATGGCGTATATCGGAAACAGGACCTGTCAGTAATACCCCAAATGAGTGGTTCATCGAACCCTAGGGCAGGGTTCAGGGAACACCGTTCAGATTCTACCCGTAACAAAGTTTAACCTCAGGGTTTCACTGTGTTTCGTTCGGTTCCAGAAAACAAGAACATTTTGTTGTCTATCGTTCAAAAAACCTAGTCCCCCTCGTGGACATGCAGTACATTTTTTGTGTTCTCGGTAAGTGGCTGTGATAAGGCAGCGGTAAATATCACTAAGGAAGTCGGTGTCTGCGCGTTTGTTTACAGAATTGTTGTTTGGCCATTTGATACATTCATTTAAAAGTGCGTTTTTTACGATTCATTTCAAATTTTAATATTCAAGCTTTGAAAAATATAAAACAAAGGTGCTAAAAAATATAAAGTTGTGGTCGACAGTGTAAGAATGGAGGACTAGAGCAGTACCTCTCGAATCTTTCTTGCAATCGTTTTTATGTTCTCTGATTCTATCTTCAAAATATCTTCCAGTTTTTCCAATATAAGAACGACCACATTTGCATTGAATTGAGTAAATGGCATGAGTTCTGAGATCAATAGGTATTGTGTCTTTATTTCTTGTAAAACAAGAAATGTGTCTTTCTCGTATTTGGAAACAGTTGTTATGCTGAATTGTTTGGATGCTCTCTTGTAAAATCTGGAGAGCATGTCAATAAACGGAAGGACAATTACTTTTTGGAGATCGAATTTTTCTGTTTTTTCTTGAGTTGTAGGTTTTAGATCAGAGTTTTTATTTTTATTGTCTAGAGATGTGAGACTTTTTTGAATATATTCTTTTATAAGTTTGTGGGATATCCGTTTTTTATCAGAGTGTTCTCTAGGATTTTTCAGTTTTTTGATTGAAATTTAGTATCTGAAAGGGTGACTGCTGTATCTACGATACTGTTTATAACTGAGATCTTGCTTCCATTGCGATTTTAGATTTGAGATTGATTTATCTTCCTACCCAACGTTGCTTTATGGTACCAGTTAGTGTTGATACTATTGTTTTCGTTGTGAAGTGTGATATCTAGAAAGTCGATTTTATTATTTTTTTCTATTTCGATGATGAAATTCAATCGTGAGTGGTATGTAATAAATTTTCGTAGAAGCTCATTTATTTTGTCTTCAGGGATACATGTCAAATTATAATCCACGTATCTAAGATAGAGCAGTGGTTTGAAAAACAATTTTCTAAATACTCCTCTCTCAAGACCTTCCATTACGAGGTCTTATATAATACCCGATAGTGTAGACACCATAAGGGTTCAAAAAACTCACAAAACGAATTCTTCTTTATTTTACTTCCGAACGAATGAAAAGAAACCCTTTTCTATTGGTTTACAGAAAATACTAGCGGTGGGTATTGACGATTGAAGCCTTGAGAACCCTAATGAATCCAACTTTATTGTAATGACTAGTTTTAGGTCACAATTTCATCTATCTACAAAATACAAACGATAATACATTCAAATTTTACATTTCTGTTAATCCGAAATTATGTTGTAGGTTCTTTAAATGTTTTAAGCTCTACTTCGAAATTTCTTGAGATTCTGTATCGGCAGCCAACAGGAGTTTCCTTGATTTCACCTGGGGTCAATCGTGTAACTGTGCGGTTGTACATGTTTATCTTTACTCTTCTATTAAAGCCATATACAGCATATATTCCAGCGAGAATATCGCTACTCTCCAATATTGCAAAGACGTCACCATCGAATGTCGTCACTACAATTTGTTCTTGGTATGGTACCGGCTCAAAAACATTCTTTTCGATCAACGTGTTAAGTTCTTTATCAGCAGGGAATTTGTATTTTTGAAGTATGAATGACCGATCAAAATTTTCAAAGGGTATGAGTCGAATAAAAGGTAGATACTGAAGTTCACATCCTAATCCATCAGGAGACGGAAGCTTTCCTGGAAGAGCTTTGTACTTTTCAGAAGGAAACATTGCAGTAGCACGCTCAGCTGAAGCACGTCTTTCAGGATATTTGAACCTGGCAGGAGGGCACCTTGCAAGAGGATGCCTTTCAGGAGGAGATCTAGACCTGGCAGGAAGAGGAGGCTCAGGAAGAGGCGGCTCAGGAAGAGGAGGCTCAGTGAAAGGAAAGAACCTTTTAGGAAAACGGTTTTCGTGAGACGAGTTAGAGGGTCTTTGACGAGGAACGTAAGGAATAGGAGCGCCATTGGGCAAACAATCGAACTGCAACCTCAACTCTGCAACAAGGAACAGGGGGTTACATTTTTTGAAAGCAGGCACAGACAGCAATATCTTTGAAATATGATTATTATCACGTAATATGTAGACATTATCGCACAGCATTTCTAATAAGTCTATACGCCTAAAACTCAAGACAGAAGTTTCCACTTCTTCTCGCGCTGTGGGAAAAACGTTTTCTGGCATCTTAAATTATTCATGGCAACCAGTTGAGCTAATAGCTGATCTTCTTGATCGCTATAAATAATACAGACTTGTGGAAAACGTGCGCCCCATGGCACCAAATAGAATTTCGGCATCTGCTCTAAGTGTTAAGTGAAATTTTTCCACAAAATGTTGCGTATTCTGCTACGATTTGTGTAGTACAGATTCGAATGTGTGTATGCTGTGAATTAGAATCAGTGAAATATTTACCTATAAAATTGAGTATGATTGCCAAGTTGAAGACCAGTGTATAAGCGATCCTCATTTTCTTCAAGCATTAACAAAACTGATGAATGGATGAATAGAGCATTTAATCACTCGTATAACTGATGGTTATTTCAAAACTTCATCATATATCTTATTTACATCTTTTTCATCGTTATCTCGTATATTAAATCATCCATATGTAATACTGCGCCGAAGTTTTAATTACTATCTCTAGTATGTTAAGATTCTATTCCTCAATTGCTTTTTTCCAGGGGGAGAATATTGAACAAATAAGAATATTGCACATGATCATTCTATACTCATTCGGAAAGTAAACTTTCAGAAAATCATTCAGTAATTTTCAAAAGAGATACATTGTAAAATATGGAGCCATTGTTTGTTAAAAAGAAGATTATCGTAATGGAGAATGAGTCTGTGTACAAAATCGATGGTATGTACACATCATATGATTAAGCAAACTTGTATGAAGTCAAACATGGCATAATTCGAAGAAGATTTGAAGTTTTATAGTCCACATGCTCAAGTCAAATTCAATGTCGATTTGAATTTTATTTCTACGGATTTTCAAAGCTAATGGAAACTTGATTTTTGTTTCAGGTGAGTCCAACTTCAAAGCAGTTCTATTTCGAGCTTCAATATTTCAAAATAAGTATATCCAATTTCAAACTAAAATAACAGGTTTTCACTTGGCGTATTTCTTCCAGCTTGCTGAGAGAAGAATAATAGGATATTACTGTAGAAGTTTTGGAAACTAATTCATTTCTGAAATACTTTTTTCATGATGTCCATTTCTTCCCGAAAATACTGTATCATTTGCAACTCCTAAGGATATTTAATTTTTCTCAATAATCATGATGGAAAAGGTGTTTCGGGTTTCGATCGTGTATAAACTACAAAATATTTGTCGACGTTTCGCGAACGTTGCAGCTCGCATCTTCTGGACTAGCATTAAGGCATTTCTTACTGTTTCTAATTTCACGAAAAAAAATTCCTCAATGCTTGGACACATTCAGATGGTGGCTTTTCTTTCAAACAGCAATTTTTGATATTCCACAAAGAATTTTTTTTCTCTTCCGAAAGGCAATAACTTAAGGCCATGTTATACTTACCCGATTCCTTTCTTACCGAAATTTTCTTTTTGCATATACTCACGTCCTCAATAAAGACGATAGTCAAGAAAAAAGGAGAAACAATTTCGGAGTGCTCGGGAAACTTTGTACTTTTGGAGTTTGCTCTGAAACTTGTTTGATTCATAGGATTGAATCAGACGGAAATTTTTGTCTGCAACAAATGATGTGCCCAAATGATCTCAAAGACTGTATTCAATATATTCTCAAACAAAAAAAAGGGGGTCGCACAAAATGAGGAGCAGTTATCCTTTCCTGAGTTCAAGAGAAAATTCTCACAAATGAAACAGCGTGTGCTGATGCTCCAGAAGCTGCTCAATGAAATTTGTGGAATCTCCAGCGTTGTTTACTGACTGAGCAACGGATGAGCCTTGATTGGTCGAATCGATTAAATCACGAAAAAACATGATGAATGCAAAAGCAGGAAATGAAGAACAATATTCAACAATTTTTTACTTTTGCATTCAACATTTTTCTTTGCAATTGATTCGTCTCGATCATTAGGATGCCTCTCGTATATCCAGCAATCAAATTGAAATAAGAATAAGATAAGTCAGGAACTGTGACGATAAAAAATATGAAGAGTAATTAACTTTTTTAAACTCCATGTATTTGAGACATTATTAGAAGGATGCCAAAGAACACATTATAAAGGTAACATTACATATACTAAATAAATATTGGGGTCATTCCATGCAGGATTTACGTTCGAAATTTTTTTTGGCACTAATTAAGTTTTTTAATATTCTTTGATGAAAAACAAAAGACCCGTATTTTTTTATTTCATCATGATATGCGAATTTTCGACTTTATGAATTTTCAAACTTTTGACGATTGAAGAAAGTTCTTCTCAATAGTTTATAATATTGAAAAAATCATTCCATAAACAAAATATCTCACTATCATGAAATTTATGGGTTTTCCTCAGCTTTCGAATGGAGCCATCGAGAAATTGATCAAACCAATTGTTTATAACAAAAATTACGATTTAATAAACAAAGTAATATTTTTCAACTTTAGGCATCTTTTTTTTCAATTTTTCTTTTTTTATAATGTTTTTCAAACA